>CM042246.1:43896712-44034212 GCA_023566225.1 Romanogobio albipinnatus | reverse complement strand
ACACAAACATTTATGTTTTACTTTTATGTTGCGATTGTGTGTAAAATAGGGTGTTGCATGAATTAACTATAATTTTTTTATTAAAGATAGCCTATTTATTTGATATATTTATTTATGTATTCTGACTGACTGCAGTTTAACTATAAAATTTTGGCTGCTTGGCAAACTAAAGTATCAAAATACTGCAGTTTCCCCGACATTGACACACACAAACACACCACAATTTATGTTTGCATAGGCAAAGCTCTCATATTCATACTCTTGCACGTTATTTGTCATGTCTGTCATATGCAAAAGAAGATGGCCACACGCGGCCTACAGAAAACATTTATACAGACCAAACACGCACACAAGCCAACAAGCCCACAGTGACTGAGATCACACCCTGATACTCGTGAGAAGTCAGAAACCAAAGTTCCTGTGCTTATAAATGAGTACTTCCTCATCTGACACAGAAATAGAGGTGTATATACCTCCAAAGATCTTCCTCTTCTCTTGATTGAGGTATGTCCCCTGCACAGAAAAAAACAGACAACATTTTAAAACACTATAACACTAGTGTAAAGTTTAGAGACATTTATACTGCCTTAACTGTTTTTTGAGCGTTTTTTCATAGCTGGGTGTGACAGCAGCATTCTCCTCTGTATTCTCCGGTAACAAACAGCTCCTAGACAACAAAAACCAAAGAATAAATAAGACACTCTTCAGAATATAATATTAGTGTATGGTTTAGGGCATACTATGCAGTATACACTACTGTTCAAAAGTCTGGGGTCTGTAAGAACAAAAATAATTTTTTGTTAAACACAAATTAAATTAAAAGATGCTAATGTTACAAAAGATTTCTGATTCAAATAAATGTTTTGAACTTTCTATTCATCAAAGAATACTGGAAAAAATGTATCCCAGAAGCAAATCATCATATTAGAATGATTTCTGAAGGATCATGTGACACTGAAGACTGGAGTAATGATGCTGAAAATTCAGGAGTAAATGACTTTACAATATACTCACACAGAAACAGTTCTTTTCAATTTTAATAATATTTCACAAAACAAATTACAGTTTTTTATAAATGCAGATTTGGTGAGCCGAAGACTTTCAAAAACATGAAATCTTAATTATTCTAAACATTTGAAAGGTAGTGTACAGTATGTTTTCTTTTCAAGTACAGTATGCAGTATGGAATGATAAGCAACTAGTTATCTTTTTGGAAATAATCTTAGGTATTTTCTATTTTTAAGCCAGTTTAACTCTTGCCAGTCTGATCAAATAACAAGTGAAGAAAATGAGTGTTTGGAATGGAATACTAGAGTACTTCTTTACTGTGTGTTTCAAAAAATTGTGTGTGAAACATAATGTGCTGCTGCCACATGACCTCACTGTTTATCACATGATCTCGTAGCATTGCATGTTAAGTCAGCAAGCAAAGGCCAGTTATCGCTGAAACAAATGTCATGTTTTGTTGTCCTGCTTACGGTTTTGTCATGATATATTTAAAAAAAAGTATGTAATATTTCCATTTCTTTTGTCGCATGGAAATTGACATGTCAGGTCGAGTGCATTGCATTGTGGGATACACTATCTAATTCCCACAGTTTGCTCTAGATTGAATGGAAGGGTCATCTGGGTACTTCATGCACACCGGAAAATGGCTTATTGTGTATGGGGGAGAGTGGAGTAAGATGAGCCAGTGGGTAAGTTGACCCACCCCCTTTATCTTGGCAGCTATACACTTTTATTGTCCATATATTTTGGAAACACCCATCATTTCTGCCAAACTGTGAAAAGGAGAAGCACATGGGAGGAATTTTTGGCTTGTCAAAGTAACATTTTAGTAGACTGGGTAAACCCAGCCTGATCTGTCAGCGTTATGATTTCGCCCTGCAGCTCAGGCTGAAAACTGTACATTAATGTATCCTGCTTCTGTTACACATTTGTGGGAATCAATCACAGACTGGCTTATCCACCTGGCGTGCTATTGGCGGGTTTAACACAATGACGGACAGAGAAGCGATGGCTCGATGCCGGTTGATCACGCCTCTTGTGGTCTGATTGGTTGAAGGACTATCCAATTGCATACAGAGTCATTTGAATTATGTTTGTTGATCACGCCTCTTGTGCAGTAGAAAATACAGAGCAGACTCCCCAGACCAATGTTCAATCTTACAAGATTGAGCTTGGTCTGGTGATAGTCAGACAAGCATTTTAGCAGAACAGATGTAATGGCTGTTGCATCAAAGCAAATTTGTCCAGTTCTAAAATATTTATGATGCATATTGGTGATTTAGCAATGTATAAACCCCTGCAAAATATTTAGCTAAATATTAGGTAAGCTAGCTAATTTTGTCCAAAATGGCAGCTATGGGGCAAAGTGACCCAAATGTTGTGGGGTAAATTGAGCCTGCATTTTAAATTACCCCACCATAAGGCTGTAGTTAAGGTAAATATCTTAAGTATAAACTGGTAAAATCTCAATGTTACACAACTGGATTAGTTGATCATTTTCTTAAAAAAAAACAATTAGTTTGAGTTTATTTGAACAATGTACAAGTACACCAAATCCTTCTCTTTCTTTATTTTGCCATCTGTAGTCCCTATTAGCCTAACATGTTCAACATTGCAGAAAAATTACCATACCAAGAACCTTTTGACTAAAATGTCTATTAGTTTCAGCGTTTGTTGAGTAAAATTAATAAAAAATGTAATTAAATAAAAACTGAATTAGAATGAATTAATAAATGTCACTGTTTAGTCTGTTTTTGGGAAGGTTACAACTTTGGTGTTCAACATATTGTTTCAGAAATGCAAACAATTAAAGATATTAAAATGTCAACATCTGGTTGGTTTTATGTTGTTTAAGAAATATGACTATTTGTAAAAGGAAATTTGTTCAAGGTGTTTTTAAAAGAGGTAAATTATCTTTACGATTAAATTTTTAAATAAAATTTTGATTCAGATTCAATAAGATGGTCTGTTGATGATCCGTCCCAGATGGTGCAATTTACCCCTAATCTGGGGTAAATTGAGCCATAGGAACACTTTTTTTGTAAGAAGCCATATTTTTAGAACCCTTTGTCATAGATGTATTCTGATCATTTATAATGGAAATGACTTTAGATACTTTCATTGTACTTCTGCCTTGTTTTCTCTTATCGTGAGGACCACACAAGTTTTAAAAAATGGCTCACCTTACCCCACTCTCCATATTCAGTTCCTAATTTCACAACTGAATTAGATGGGCACAGACTCACCGTAAGCGTGGTATGGGGTGCATGCAGCATCTGAACGGATCAGGAACGCTTCCAGCGAACAGGTGAGTGGCGATTCCTCTCCATTTCAAACACTCATCACACTGAATCCACGTCACATCCCTTTTGGACAGAAGAAACCCATTAAAACACCAGCTGTTTAGAGTTTGTTCTGTGGCGATATTTCGGTCATGAAATAGCTTGGCGGCTGCAGGTTTGTTCGGATGTTGATGTATTTCCAATATTCCAAAAAGTTGGGGGTTGTCCCTTTTTTAATGTTTTTTTTTTTAAATACGGTAGCCACTAGCCTTTAGTTCAGCCAAGATTTGTTGCTTGTCAAAGGCATGTGGCATAGAGTTCTGCCGGGATTTTTTATAGGCCAAAACCCAGAAACAAGTTGCATTTTAGCACTTTGAGTTCCATCGTCCTGAAGTCAATGGGTTTTGGAATGTGTTTTTGGTTAAATGGCTGAAATAAGGTATGTGGTGAACACAAGCTCAAGATACTTTCAAATTTTAATCGACAGCATAAAATACATCAGTAATATAGCCTTGGGATTTTACTTGCTAACAAGTGTCTAAATGAGACTCCAGATGTTGTCGGACATTAAACATCATCACACTAAACAGGTAAACTCATCTACTCACTACTTTCACAGCCTCATTGTGTTTATAATCAAAGTATTCCAACTCAAACTGTCAGGGACAATATTTTTAAATAAAGACTGAAAGAGTTGTTGAAGATTAGTGATGGTGACATTGAAATCATTTTTTCAGCAGGGAAGGGAACCAGGGTGATTTAAATATCTGGGTTGGCCTGATTTCATGGGAACCTTAATGCAAATGTGTGATCAATCATTGTTTTGTCTATTGCATAGTTTACTCGCAGACATCACAGATGTAGTGCTGCTATAAACCATCGCTTTAGCCGTGTGATTAACAGTTTCACGTTTCTCAGCACCGCCCACCTGCATTTAACAGCTCAACTCGATCTCTGCCATCACAAGATGCTTTTTCTATGAGTGTTTTCTGTGATGCATGTATGTGCGAGGTTTGTGGTCTAACAGACAAATAGTCGGTTTTTAGTAAGCTAAGTTGCACTTTCTCTCATTTTTTACCCACAAGCCCACAGTTCGGTGAGGCTGGTGCTATTCTAGCCATCTGACTGACAGATGGCTAAACTCTCACCAACAGAGCAAAGCAGGAATGAGAAAACAGTTGTGTGAAAAATGTTGGTGGAAAACAATCATACACTTCTTCTTCCTCCTCTTCCTCTTCATCATCCTCTTGCTCTGTTTCCTCAGTATCACCTTCTTTGCTTTTTCTCTCTAAGGCTTGAAACTCTCTCTCTTTCGCTTTCTTTTCCTTCTTTTCACGCCAGTAGTCATTCAGTTTGAGACCAAGAGCAGCTAGAGTAAGTCTATGAGAAAAGCAAAAAAAAAATGCAGTTAAAAATGAAAACGTTTGATACAAAATTACAATTATATATATATATATATATATATATATATATATATATATATATGTGTATATATACTGTATATTAGTGCTGTCAAATTGATTAATCGTGATTAGTCGCATCTAACATAAAAGTTTGTGTATATATGTATACACATACATACACTATAGTTTTGGGACGCCTGCCTTTACATGCACATAACATACCGTTCATAGTTTTCACGTGACGTCACACCCTTATGGTCTAGCGGTCTCTGTACATGGTTAATCTGTGTTTAAAATGAAGTGGTGCAACACAACTCGATTTAAAATAAAATCAACAAATCCTTGATTAGCGTTAAACTTTGCTTAATTCTATGGTTTATCAGTTAGATGGCTGTTTTGCCCTCCACAGCTCCGTGACAGTCATGTGACTGAAAACTATGAATTCTTAATCTGTAGGGTTTAATATGGAGTTGGCCCACCCTTTGCAGCTATAACAGCTTCAACTCTTATGGGAAGGCTTTCCACAAGGTTTAGGAGTGTGTTTGTGGGAATTTTTTACCATTCTTCTAGAAGCTCATTTGTAAGGTCAGGCACTCATATTGGACGAGAAGGCCTGGCTCGCAGTCTCCGCTCTAATTCATCCCAAAGGTGTTCTATCAGGTTGAGGTCAGGACTCTGTGCAGGCCAGTCAAGTTCCTCCACACCAAACTCGCTCATCCATGTCTTTAAGGACCTGGCTTTGTGCACTGGTGCGCAGTCAAGTTGGAACAGGAAGAGGCTATCCCCAAACTGTTCCCACAAAGTTGGGAGCATGAAATTGTCCAAATGTCTTGGTATGCTGAAGCATTATGCTGGGGCCAAGCCAAAAGCCCTGAAAAACAACCCCCACACCATAATCCCCCCTCCACCAAACTTTACACTTGGCACAATGCAGTCAGGCAAGTACCATTCTCCTGGCAACCGCCAAACCCAGACTCGTCCACATTGATTGGTCACTACAGAGTGCTCTAGAGTTGCTTTAGAGTCCAGTGGCGGTGTGCTTTACACCACTGCATCCCACGCTTTGCATTGCACTTGGTGATGTAAGGCTTGGATGAGCTGCTCGGCCATTGAAACCCATTCCATGAAGTTCTCTACGCACTGTTCTTGAGCTAATCTGAAGGTCACACGAAGTTTGGAGGTCTGTAGCGATTGACTCTGCAGAAAGTTGGCGACTTCTGCACACTGTGACCCTCAGCATGTGCTGACCCCGCTCTGTGATTTTTACCACTTCCCAATTGCTTCCATATATATATATTTCACTTTTAATATGTTAAAGTTGATCACAACTTATTTGATATATATTATAAATATTTTATATTAAATTATAAAAAAAATTATAATTTTGAATAAAATAAGAATGTACAGACATTTCTTTGACTTACATAGTTAACTCTGTACTTAAACCCATTGTTTTTTACAAGTTGAATATCAGCAGTAGAATAAAATAGTGTCACCAAAGGTCATTTCTGTGTGGTAGTAGATTTGAATCTAGTGAGAATGTCAGTCCGGCATTCAAATGAGGAGCTATTCACCTGTACTCTTTGGTGTACTCAAAGTCCTGCTTGTTATGAGCAGGCTTAAGGAAGTTACACTCAATCACTCCGATGACCCCGACCCCTGACCTTTGACCTGATGACTTAAAGGAGAGAGAGAGAGAGAAAGAGAGAGACAGGAAGTGATAAGTAAAACGCAATGATACTTCCCTCTACCAAAAGGCTAGTTATTGTTTTAAAAGTCTGTTAAAGGTTTTCTGTGCTGATTTTTTTTGCACAATATCTTTGGATATTTGAGGAATGGATAATAATAAAATGAAATGTATAACAGGTATTTTAGCTTTTTTATGCAGATTAATACATCCAGTACCTTGATTTGGCAGCCAACTTTCTCATGGGCCTTTATCAGTCTGTTTTTATGGTACATCATAATTCCATAGTGCTCCTTGTTTTTCCGGTTGAATCCAAAAGTTATTTTCACTCTCTCGTTCTGAGCGGTAGCATTTAAAGAAAACTTAAATGTCTAAATGAGCTGAACTGGGGAATGATGGGAAAAGACAGAAAGAAATTCAAACGAAAATAGTATTTCCATTTTCAGTTGATTTTCATAACCTGCTTTGGATGTAAAACACAGAAACAGGTTTTAAGGGAAATTTAACTTTAGGTTTTGAGGGAAGTGTAAGGATACAATGAATTGGGGTTTATAGACGTCGTTCTCAATCATGGACAGACTCTTGGCCACCAGTTTAGTCTGAACTTTCTTCTGTCTCAAAATGATCTGAATCCTGGGCTTCAGGTAAAGTATACTGAGATATGCCTGCAGTGACAGAGAGAGGAAATGTATTTGTGTTAGTCTTTATGTTTGCATTGATCTCAAAAGGCTAATATCAAACTGTCCTAAATCTTTAAAAGCTCATCCCTAGTCCAAAAAAAGAGCATTTATAGAAACCAATCTGCAAAAACGACTCGTTCTGAACTTTTTCTGAACACTTTTTTTTTTTATGTCAGATGACTAGATTCCAAACGCATGTCCAAAATTATTTAGATAACATTTAGATGTCAGTGATGATCAGTGAATTACCACATATAAGAAATGTGTAAGAATTATCACATGTGAAGACAGTGTTTACATTTGGGGAAAATATTTTGTACCTCAGGGGGAAAAAAAAAAGTTATAAAAGTAATACAAAAATTCTCAGATTTGAAGATTATAGCTCTGGCTGTTTTACACCATTATCTCTGCAGCACAAAGTTATAGTCTCAACTTCATAAGTTCACACTGTCACACTGCATTAATGTTCTCTCAGCTCTACCAAGAATTCACACAAACACAAACACACACACACACACACACACACACACACACTTACATTCACACTGTAAAACAACCACAGGCCATACATATCAGGAAGTTTCTTGCTCTGTTGTCTCTCTCTCTCTCTCTCTCTCTCTCTCTCTCTCTCTCACACACACACACAAACTCTCTCACTCACTCTGAGAGAAAACTCCATCTCAGGAACGCTGTTACTGTCTCTGCGCTGCTTGTAGTCTCGCCTCCATTTTCCCTGCATCTCCTCCGATCGGATCTCTGGCAGACGGATGTCCTCTGCATCGGTGTCAAAGTCAAATTCTGGCTTTTCATCTTTATTTCTGTCAGACAAAATGGTAAAAATTTGATTCCCAGATTAGATTTCCATCATCCCAAGCCTCCATTGCTAATTTTAAAACGTCCTTTTAAAGCTAGAAACGAAGGCTTGAGCCACTGATAGCACAACTAATGCAGTTATTAATACAGTTATTAATGTAGTCATAGAGAGAGTAAGAGAGAGAGAGATTAAGTGTGTGTGAATGACCTGAGTCTGTGTGTCTCTTAACAGTGTTCGACAGCAGCGTCTCTACTAATAGCAAAACTGTAAGTTTATCTGCTTCAAGAACAGCACCGTTATTACCTCACTAGAGAGAAATGTGATGTAGCCTTTAAGTTGCTAAACTATTTTACTGATGGAATCGTCAGAGCAGCGCTGGCAACACGTTTCTGTGGAGTGCGTGTCCATACTGTATGTGTGAGAGAGAGAGAGAGAGAGAGAGAGAGAGAGAGAGAGAGAGAGAGAGAGAGAGAGAGAGAGAGAGAGAGAGAGAGAGAGAGAGAGAGAGAGAGAAAGAGAGTATGTGCTTTCCATACATAATAAAACAATATTGTGGCAAAAGACATGGAACAGATTTGACTTTTTTATCCTTTTGTTTACTATATTTATTTGCTCGGTCAGTGACGCTGTGGGTTTTGGTTCTTTTGCCGTTGTCGGCTGTAAGGACCTTTGTAATAACTGAAATCATTTGGAGTAGTGATGTGGAACTGTAATGCGGTCAAGACCTGCCTGGAACTACTTTAGCCGTGCATTTCTCTGAAAATAATTGCATAACTCAGAACGTTCACCAACCAGTCAGATTCAAGCATTCAACAGCCCCGTAGTATAACTTTGGTTTGACATTTTGAAAGCATTCAAATATCAGAAGTGCATTTTCTCCATGCAGCACATTTACATTTATGCATTTAGCAGGCAGTTTTATCCAAAGTGACATACATTTACATCGCATTTAAGGTATACTTTATCAATGTATCAGTATCAGAGAAAATATACTTTCATGTTGTATTTAATCTAGCAAGGAAGGTGTCTCTAGGGATAGGTCATCTGACAATTTCATATCGCGTTCAATTTTGAAGGTCCACAATCTAATTTTCAAGTGAATGTCCTTGTAAAAATGTTAAATGCAATGACTGCCCATTATATGGCTGTGCTGACTGACCAAACATATATCACCTGTCTCTATTATGTGTTTTTCATGCGTGGTGACGCATTTGAAAAACAATTCAACAGCAGTAGGTGATAATCAAGATAAAATTATCATTGTGCCACATGCTGTTCCTTTCCTTTCAAGCGATGTGCCCCTTTTGCCCCTCCTTAAAAACCTAAACTTAACGTCCAAATCATGTAACGTGACTGTCGTGAAATGCAGTCTACTGCGGGACATGCTTTATTTTAAAATGAGTGTTATTAAAAGTGCATTAAATTGTGAAAGAGAATGATCCCCACGTGCTTTCTGTGTGCGCGCGTGGCGAGAAGAGTGGACAAGTATTGAGATGGTGGTCCAGTGGGTTAAACCATGGAACTGATGAACAGAAGGTTGCTGGTTCAATCCCAGCGTTCACCACCAGTGTGTCCTTGAGCAAGGCACTTTACTCCATGTTGCTCCAGGGGGATTGTTCCTGTAATAAGGTCACTGTAAGTCGCTTTGGGTAAAAGCGTCTGCCAAATACATAAATGTAAATGTAAACAAGTATATTTGGGGTTTCACGTGCATGCCAAAAACGGTCAAATATCCACAAAAATATTTCAAAAGCTATTTAGCTAACTCTGGCACAACATTTGTGTTGTGTATGGCCCCTGTTAAATACATTAAATAAACAAAACTAAAATGTCTGTCTTGGCGAGTTTTACATGAAGACAGTCAGTTATGCCTTAAGTGAATAAACAGTTGGGAAAGAAATCAGATGCGTGTCATTATATTAGATCCATGCATGTTAGTAAGAATCAGTGTATATTTAATTCATACAGTGAACTAAAGATTATGCAGTTTAAAGTTTAACTCAGAGTTTAATAACTATTTTGACAACTGATTGTTTTATGCAATACTGTTATTTTAAATTGTGCAAATAGAGAAGTCCATAGACTTGTTCCAGTCTGGATATTCTTGATAGTACATCTCAAAATTGGGAAGATCACAATTCAGATCGCGATTGTTTGTTATAAGATCGTGATATGAAATTCTGGGAAGATCACCCACCCCTAGTTGGTCCTTGCTAATTAGTAGTCTTCTATGCATGTCTCCTCTTCTCTAGATTGCTTTCTAATCTAGTTGTCTAAAAATAAACCAGACATTGTATATTACAAAATATTGTTGGCTCTTTGACGAAAGACTTTTGTTCCTCTTTTGTAAGTAATGCACAAGTAAAGTAAAGCTAAATGCATAAATGTAAACATCTATCACAAAGTCTACCATTCAAACCAAACAACGGCAACAAGGAAATCCAGTGAAATAATGTAAAAGTCAGAGATAAACACTCGTAAATTTTACTCAAAATAAATATGAGTATACAAGTTGCATATCTGGTTGCTTAAATATGCTATTGGTTAGAGTTGAAAGAATTGCATGCTTTTGGGGTGATTAAAATAACTTGATTTGTTAAACTAAGCAGTTCAGGGTTATATTCAAAGCAAACACAAATCAGGAGTGCGTTGTTCTGACAGAGTCAGTGCACTTGCCCGTGTGCAACATTTAAATCACATGCAAATTAATGATGAGACTGGCCATAATGGTTCTTCTGTCTGCATTTGCTCTGTCATCATCCATGCAACTCTGGCAAAGTAGCTAGAAAAGTACACTGTACCACAGACCTGCGGATGTTCCAGATGAGTATTTTGGTTCCTTTCTTGCCCTGTATGGAGTCCAGCTGCTCTTGTAACTCAGACTCGCTCTGGAAGAGAGAATATTTCAGGATGGCTCTCAGGCTCGCCTCTGAATCCTCCGTCACCACCAGCGTCTGTGAGATGGGAGTTAAGGGCGATGCTTTGTGCTACTAAAGATGGACATGAACATCCGCATACAGTCTATATGAATAGATTACAAACATATGCATGCAAAACAAATCCATGCATCTTATATTTTTTCTTATTTTCTTATTTAACTAGTCGAATGAGGGCTGAGAGATCCGTTCTGGATTAGTGTTTCTGCTGAACAGAAGGATATTGGTCTGTTGGTTGAACGGGACGATGGGGACGATCACAGCCTGAGCTTTAATAGCCTGTAAGAAGCTTTGAGACAGCATGCCTACGCTCTGACAGCCACCGTTCTTTGTGAAGATCAGAGCATCGCGGCCCAGGCGCATCGAGCCCGATTTAAATCCATTTCCGTACACGCCGATGGGTTGGTGGCTGCTTTTACTCGAGCCTTTTTCTGTGAACCCAAAACTGCAAAGAGAAAGAAAGATTCACCTTCACCACCCTTAAAAAAAAGAACATCTCCGCTCAACAAGATGCGTGATTTGAGGCGTAATTTGTGTGGGTGTTTTCACGCACCTGAGCATTTTGTGTAGTTTGCTGGGTGTCATACCACTGCCGTTGTCCATAAAACTGAGGCACAGCTGTTCTCTGAGCGTCACAATATCTATCCAGATGTTCTTGGCTGTGACGCCCGGGTCAGATGCATTATCTACGATGAGAATTTGGATTATTCAAATAATTTGAGTTTGTGCATGCAGTTGCATTATTGACTTTTTTCTTTGGCAATGCAATTTGACAAAAATGACTTTCCTTTTTTCTCTTAAACTGCAAGAGGTTGTAAAAATGCAGAACTTTAAATATAACCTATAGCCTACAACCTACAACCAGACACACAAGCCGTTTAACAGGATGTAGCGGGGGAAACTGCACAGGTATTAAGAAGGATTTTGTTAAACCTCATATCTTGATTATTAAGTGATCAAAGACAAGCACATTTAGAAATATTTCCGCCATGGTCTCCATGTTATAAACAGCAGTTTCCTGTCTCTAACGGTACTGAGATTCGATCCTGAAAGTGTCCCGTATTTCCATCAGCCTTTACCATAAACCACCTATCTATCATAGCAGAGAAACCACAGCAGTAGTTCATCACATTAACTGCCAACCTGTTTCACAATCACAACACAGTGACACGATACTTTGTCTTCAACACTACGTCTATTGTTTCAGCAAACCCAACAAACTTCTGTTTTGCTTGTAAAGTGTGCATGTTTACATTACATGCAATCTTACATGTATGTATTTGACAGATACATGAATACAAAATTTTGGCTTACAGGATTACATTTAAGTTGATTAAATGTGGGGACACGAACCCATAACCTTAGTTTTGCTTGCAGCATAAATGATTTGATTCAAATGCAATGATCAAATGCAAAGTGTCCAGATACTACGCAGTCAGTGTAGCTACATTTGATCCTAAAATCCAAAATGCACGATTAAAGCGTTGTCTATAAGGTAGCTTGCGTGGTGCAACAGGTGTGCCAAGGTCCATCCAGTAATGTGCGCATTTATTGTCTAAGAGATTTTGCGGAAGTTTAAACCGAAAGCATCACCGGTTCCTGACAAAACGAGTTATTCCTGCGAATACATAAATGCGTTTGTGTTTTGCTCACCGATGAGTTCCGCGACCGCACTGAAGGGCCATGTGTGACTCGTGGAGTTACTCTCCAGGTACGACGGGCTCATCTATAAAAACAACATTCGACAATATAATAACAGTAAAGCATATGTTAGTACGTGGAAAAAAATACTTTAGAGAAGATAAGAAAGATACACACAGAGCTCAGCCGGATCCCGTGTTCGCTCAGTCTCGCCATCATGAGGGTGAAAACACACGTCAGATGTGAAGAAGAGCTGCTGATGATTCATTCTTCCTCATTCTTCCCCCGTGCAGGGCGAGCGCTTCCTCCTTCGGCGTCTCTCTCTCTCTCTCTCTGTGTGTGTGTGTGTGTGTATGTGTGTGTTCGTGTGACGTGACACTCCCATCCAGAACTGCACAGAGCAGCAATTAATCTACAAAGTTGTTTAACAATCATATTATCATAATATTTTGGAAATATATTTAAATATTATATTGATGTATGTATACATATATTTCTGTATGTAACATTTGTTTTTATTATATATTTTATATTTTTTTTAAATAAATGTTATTCATTTTACTGATTATTGATGATTTTACTGATTACTGATACATTTTTATTAATTTTATTATCATTATTTTATTATTATTATTATTATTATACAATTATAATTGTATATTAATTTTACTGCACAGAGCAGCTTCATCTACAAAGTTGTTTAAAAATCATATCATAATATTTTGAACATACACTCACCTAAAGGATTATTAGGAACACCATACTGTGTTTGACCCCCTTTCGCCTTCAGAACTGCCTTAATTCTACGTGGCATTGATTCAACAAGGTGCTGAAAGCATTCTTTAGAAATGTTGGCCCATATTGATAGGATAGAATCTTGCAGTTGATGTGGGATGCACATCCAGGGCACGAAGCTCCCGTTCCACCACATCCCAAAGATGCTCTATTGGGTTGAGATCTGGTGACTGCTGGCCATTTTAGTACAGTGAACTCATTGTCATGTTCAAGAAACCAATATGACATGATTCGAGCTTTGTGACATGGTGCATTATCCTGCTGGAAGTAGCCATCAGAGGATGGGTACATGGTGGTCATAAAGGGATGGACATGGTCAGAAACAATGCTCAGGTAGGCCGTGGCATTTAAACGATGCCCAATTGGCACTAAGGGGCCTAAAGTGTGCCAAGAAAACATACCCCACACCATTACACCACCACCACCAGCCTGCACAGTGGTAACAAGGCATGATGGATCCATGTTCTCATTCTGTTTACGCCAAATTCTGACTCTACCATCTGAATGTCTCAACAGAAATCCAGACTCATCAGACCAGGCAACATTTTTCCAGTCTTCAACTGTCCAATTTTGGTGAGCTTGTGCAAATTGTAGCCTCTTTTTCCTATTTGTAGTGGAGATGAGTGGTACCCGGTGGGGTCTTCTGCTGTTTTAGCCCATCCGCCTCAAGGTTGTGCGTGTTGTGGCTTCACAAATGCTTTGCTGCATACCTCGGTTGTAACGAGTGGTTATTTCAGTCAAAGTTGCTCTTCAATCAGCTTGAATCAGTCGGCCCATTCTCCTCTGACCTCTAGCATCAACAAGGCATTTTCGCCCACAGGACTGCCGCATACTGGATGTTTTTCCCTTTTCACACCATTCTTTGTAAACCCTAGAAATGGTTGTGCGTGAAAATCCCAGTAACTGAACAGATTGTGAAATACTCAGACCATGCCACGGTCAAAATTGCTTAAATCCCCTTTCTTTCCCATTCTGACATTCAGTTTGGAGTTCAGGAGATTATCTTGACCAGGACCACACCCCTAAATGCATTGAAGCAACTGCCATGTGATTGGTTGATTAGATTATTGCATTAATGAGAAATTGAACAGGTGTTCCTAATAATCCTTTAGGTGAGTGTATATTCCAATATTATATATATATATATATATATATATATATATATATATATATATATATATATATATATATATATATATATATATATATATATATATACATATACATATGTGTGTGTGTGTGTGTATGTGTGTAAATAGTTTTTATTATATATTTTATATATTTAAAATTTAATTGTATTTTCTTATGTCATTGTATCTACTTAAACACTGTTGGTTACTATAAAAATAAAGCAAATTAAATAAGTTTTTATTCAAATGTATTTTTACTATTTATTTAAATCTGTCTATCCATCTACCCATCCATCCGTGATTGTCTTGTCCGTCTGTCCGTCCGTCCGTCCAGCATTAATATTGTTATAAATAAAATAAAAAATAATAATAAATACAAATATTTATATTTTGGAAAGTCAAATTATTAAAGAATTATAACTATTTTTTTAAATGTATTTGCAATTATCCACATAATTTGCAGTCCCATTATATAATTTTTATAATATATTAATAATATGATTACATTGGCCAAAACATGACAGAAAAAATATATATTTCATATCAACAAAGAAAGTTTTATTTCACTTATGCTGCATAACAGTATGTTGGTCTTACGGCTCTGAAAATACTTAAATGTTGAAACACTGTTGTGTAATTCACAGAATTAACAGTGAGTTTAATCTGAAAATAGTGATTCTGATTTGGTCATTAGTTGGTTTCCTCCTCTTGCTCATTCTTTGGTGGCATAGAAAAGCCCCCAGCGTTGGTCTCCTGTCTCACAGCGCTGCAGTTTTTCTGTCCATCCGTTTATGATGGTATCGTAGTCTTCCTTAGAGAACTCCTGTGGAGGACACAGCGATTACAAGAGCTCTATCAGCATGCGTGCACACATAAAAAAGGGGGGAAATGGGAAATAAAATATTTCCTTGAACAGTGTGCATGCAAATGTGAGGTTGTAAAGTATGTGTGTGTGTGTGTGTGTGTGTGTGTGTGTGTGTGTGCGTGCGTGCGTGCGTGCGCGCGTGTGTGTGTGTGTGTGTGTGTGTGTGTGTGTTTACCTGTATAAACTCCTCTTTCATCTCCTCGGCTCTCTGCAGTTCAGACTTTATGACCTGAATAAACTGGTCTGTCCTGTCCTCTGCACGAACATTACTGAATCCCACCTCGCTCAGGAACTGAAAAACACACACAAACACACTCGATATTATCATGGCCAAGGTGAATAAACAAGCTTTTTGTTCCTGTGCCAACTTTACTTGGCATGTACAGTCAGGGGCGTCGGACAGGGGGTAATAAGGGAACAGAGTAACCGGGGCCCTCAGCAAGGGGGAGCCCTACAAAGATATATTGATATTCCACAATATTAACATGACAACATTAAATAGTTATGTTACATATGCTATCAGTAGGAATAACAATTTGCAAGTCTCAATTTTCCACTCATCAAAATTTGAAATGTTCTTTATTTGCTTAGCAGCTTGTGCCCTCCCATGTTAATAATCCCCTTATCAAAAGGAAAAATGGTGTGGAAAGGAGCCTCACACTACAAAACATGAAGCCTAAATCAGGTTATCAAAAAATAAAGAGCGGAGAGAAAAAGAAAGAAAGCTGCAGGAGTGCAGAAAACGCTTCGGTTACTTACGTAACCTCGGTTCCCTGAGAAGAGGGAACGAGTATTGCGTTTAGCTAAACGCTAGGGGAATTTCCTTTCCTCGAGATTTTGAAGCAAATTTTTATCCTAAAAATAGCATGTAAAACGCAGTGCAGCTGCACAGCTCTCAGCAGAAGCAGCTGCGCGCTGATTGGCTGTGCCGCTGCAACTGCAGGAACCTATGGCGAGACCGCTGGGCGGGAAGGACCAATCAGGTCCCTCTAATATTCCCGCCACAAGGGGCAGCAGAATTTGCATAGCCAAGGGTATAAAAGACCCTGTCTCGCCAGGTTCGTCAGGTGAATCGACTGAAGCGACTCCCTGATCAAGCGAAGCATGGCAAGCAAACGCAATACTCGTTCCCTCTTCTCAGGGAACCGAGGTTACGTTAGTAACCGAACCGTTCCCTTTCGAGAGTACTCTCGTATTGCGTTTAGCTAAATGCTAGGGGACCCAATGCAAAAGGCTGTGCTCGCTTAACGGCTCTGAAAGCCTGGAGACACCATACCCAGGCCGACCTAAGTGGGCCCGTAAATATGATATTCATAGAAGTCCCCAATATGAGCCAGACCTGAGTCGGACTATTTAATGAGAATAACACACAAAGATACGTGTAGTATATATATATATATAAAAAATGTATAGACCAGACATAGTCGGGCCAATAAGAATATTGAATGACCAGACAATGCAAGTCATGTAAGGAATGTGCTTATGACTTATACAAATACTTAACCAAGACCAGACTTACGGGCCGTAAGGGGTTAATATGTATTACAGAGTGAGAAGCCCAGCCTGTAAGGCAGGGACATCCAAATTATGAAACCTGATAAAAGTGGACGGGGAGGCCCAGCCTGCCGCCGCACAGATATCATTCAGTGAAATGCCAGTAGACCAAGCCCATGACGAGGCCATACCTCTAGTAGAATGGGCTTTGATGCCTATAGGGCAGCTAGATCTTTGGACTCATAAGCCAGCGAGATAGCATCCACTATCTATCGTGACAAGGTCTGCTTTGTAACCGCGCACCCGCGGGTGCGGCTGCCAAAGCACACAAAGAGCTGTTCAGTTTGCCTGAAAGCAGCGGAATGCTCTATGTATATTCTCAGCGCTCTGACAGGACAGAGCAAATTAGCATCTTCCTCATCTAACGATGATGAGAGTCCTGAAAGTAAAATAACCTGTGCTCTGAACGGAGTTGAAAGCACCTTAGGTACATACAGTGAGGAAAATAAGTATTTGAACACCCTGCTATTTTGCAAGTTCTCCCACTTGGAAATCATGGAGGGGTCTGAAATTGTCATCGTAGGTGCATGTCCACTGTGATAGACATAATATTTAAAACAAATCCAGAAATCACAATGTATGATTTTTTAACTATTTATTTGTATGATACAGCTGCAAATAAGTATTTGAACACCTGAGAAAATCAATGTTAATATTTGGTACAGTAGCCTTTGTTTGCAATTACAGAGGTCAAAGTTTCCCTCCAAAGTTTCTCTATTGGGTTTAGGTCTGGAGACTGGCTAGGCCAGTCCTTGATATGCTTCTTACAGAGCCACTCCTTGGTTATCCTGGCTGTGTGCTTTGGGTCATTGTCATGTTGGAAGACCCAGCCTCGACCCATCTTCCATTCCCTCCGGAAAAACGTGATTTTTTTCAAATACGCCGCACTTTCGCTGCGTAAATTGCCTATTTCCGCGTGCAAAATATGCGGGGCTATCATGATTTCATAATCCCTGTCGTTATGAAATCGTTGCAAAAAAATAATATATATTAGCAGAAAGTTGAAAATTTTTCGTTTACTTCACACAAGAGCCGCCATTTCCCCCTGTTGCCATGGGAACGTTTTGAAGTGACGTAATTACCCGACGCTAGCGTCATCGAAAAGCTACAAACCCCGTGGTGAAACCATAGATATCGGTGAAACCATGATGAAGCACGCAAATTCCCATTTGCCAACAAAAATAACAGCAAAAGACCGTGCAAAGCAGTTTCCCGGTGTGTTGACCGATTTCAAAAAACACTGATTCATAACGCTTCGAAGCTTCATGATGCTGAGTCGATTCAGCGGTTTGAATCGTTATGAATCAGTGAGTCGATTCAGCGGTTTGAAGCGTTATGAATCAGTGAGTAGATTCAGAGGTTGGAAGTCACGTATTTCAGCAGTTTGACACACGATCCGAATCATGAATCGACTCGCTGATTCATAACGCTTCGAAGCTTCATGATGGCGTGTTTTGAAGTCGTTATTTAGGTTTTAGCACAAAAACTATTCTCGTCGCTTCATAAAGTTATTGTAGACCCACTGTAGTGAGATGGACTTTGTTTCGACGTCTTTAGTGCCTTTTATGGGTCTTGAGAGTGTAAAGTGCATTGTGCCAATGGAGGCCTTTCTGAGCCATCGGGTTTCAACTAAAATATCTTCATTTGTGTCTGAAGATGAACGGAGGTCTGACGGGTGTCCAACGACATGCGGGGAAGTCATTAATGACACAATTTACATTTTTGGGTGAACTAACCGTTTAAGAGATTGCACTTTGAGCATTGGAAGCACTCAAATGTCTGTTTTGTAAAGCTACCTCTGTAAAACAGGAAGTTATTTATTCATTTTTTCAGAAGTTTTTCATATTCCTTTTGTAAAGCTACAGAACTTGACTCAATGTTTTGTAAATTTGAGCCATGTGTTTATTAAGGTCTTCAATAAAACAAGATGAGAACTTAAATATTCCCAGCACTTTCTGTGATGTAGTGCTTTTTTCTCTTTTTCACCAAACCGCAGTTTTTGCAAGTTCCCGCAATTTTATCGCATAAAATTGCATAAATATCCCGCATTTTCCATCGCATTTTTTAAGAAAACGGGCCGCATAATCAAGGATTTTTGCCCGCAACAATCACAAAAAAAGCCGCATTTTTCTGGAAGGACTGATCTTCAATGCTCTAACTGAGGGAAGGAGGTTGTTCCCCAAAATCTCGCAATACATGGCCCCGGTCATCCTCTCCTTAATACAGTGCAGTCGCCCTGTACCATGTGCAGAAAAACAAGTGTGCAGAAAAATGTGCCCCCAAAGCATGATGCTACCACCCCCATGCTTCACAGTAGGGATGGTGTTCTTGGGATGGTACTCATCATTCTTCTTCCTCCAAACACGTTTAGTGGAATTATGACCAAAAAGTTCTATTTTGGTCTCATCTGACCACATGACTTTCTCCCATGACTCCTCTGGATCATCCAAATGGTCATTGGCAAACTTAATACGGGCCTTGACATGTGCTGGTTTAAGCAGTGGAACCTTCCGTGCCATGCATGATTTCAAACCATGACGTCTTAGTGTATTACCAACAGTAACCTTGGAAACGGTGGTCCCAGCTCTTTTCAGGTCATTGACCAGCTCCTCCCGTGTAGCTCTGGGCTGATTTCTCACCTTTCTTAGGATCATTGAGACCCCACGAGGTGAGATCTTGCATGGAGCCCCAGTCCGAGGGAGATTGACAGTCATGTTTAGCTTCTTCCATTTTCTAATGATTGCTCCAACAGTGGACCTTTTTTCACCAAGCTGCTTGGCAATTTCCCCGTAGCCCTTTCCAGCCTTGTGGAGGTGTACAATTTTGTCTCTAGTGTCTTTGGACAGCTCTTTGGTCTTGGCCATGCTAGTAGTTGGATTCTTACTGATTGTATGGGGTGGACAGGTGTCTTTATGCAGCTAACGACCTCAAACAGGTGCATCTAATTTAGGATAATAAATGGAGTGGAGGTGGACATTTTAAAGGCAGACTAACAGGTCTTTGAGGGTCAGAATTCTAGCTGATAGACAGGTGTTCAAATACATATTTGCAGCTGTAACATACAAATAAATAGTTAAAAAATCGTATATTGTGATTTCTGGATTTTTGTTTTTTAGATTATGTCTCTCACAGTGGACATGCACCTACGATGACAATTTCAGACCCCTCCATGATTTCCAAGTGGGAGGACTTGCAAAATAGCAGGGTGTTTAAATACTTATTTTCCTTACTGTATCCATGTCTTGGTTTGAGGACGACTTTAGAGTCGTTTGGCCCAAATTCCAGACAAGAAGTGCTCACAGATCACCCACTCGCTTAACTGATGCGATTTGCAAGCATAAAAGCGGTCTTGAGTGATAGGAGCTTTAAGCTCACCGAATGCAGAGGCTTGGATGTTGAGCCTTTCATAGCATCCAGGACCGTGGACAGGTCCCATATAGGGACTGAAGGGGGGCGAGGTGGGTGAAGCCTTCTAGCCACTTTGAGGAAGCGCACGATAAGATCGTTCTTCCCCAGTGACAGTCCATTCACTTGAATGTGGTACGCTGCTATAGCAGCCACATAAACTTTGAGCGCGGAGGGGGAACAACTCGCGTCCAGTAGCTCTTGTAAAAAAGTGAGCACTTCTGACACTTCACAATTATGTGTGGTCAGGCTTCGTGCTTTACACCAGTCTGAAAAGACTGACCATTTGCCTGAATAGAGCTGCCTGGTTGCGGGGGCTCTAGCTTCAGAAATAGTGTTTAATACACTTTCAGAGAGGTTCTCATGTTCTCATTGATGGGCCAGACATGAAGCGCCCATAGATCGAGATGGTGCTGTATCTGACATCCGACTTAGAACCATGGTTGATTTCTCCAGAGCGGAGCTATTAAAAGCACAGCGCATTTGCTCTCCCTGATCCTCTCTATGACATGAGGTAACATTGAGATTGGGGGAAAAACATATAGAGGAAGGCTGGGCCATTCGTGGGCCAACGCGTCCTTGTGCTTGGAGAAATATATTAGGCATTGAGCATTGTCTTGTGAGGTGAAAAGATCCACTTTTGCTTTGCCAAACATGCCCCAAATTGTCTGAATCATTTGTGGGTGAAAAGACCACTCTGCTGGGGACACTTTGCCCCTGGACAGCATGTCCGGACCCAGATTCAGAATGCCTGGCACATGAGTCACTCTCAGTGAGCTCAGGTTGTGCTCCGCCATATTAGGACTCTTTTCGCCATTGTGTGTAGACCAATAGATCTTAGACTGCCCTGGCGATTTAAATAGGCTACCACTGACCTGCTGTCCGTTCGGATCAGGACATGGTGGTGCTTTATTTACGGAAGGAAAGCTCTTAGCGATAGCGTGACCGCTTTCATCTCTAGACAGTTTATGTGAAGGCTCTTTTCCGAGTCTGACCAGAGACCGGAGACTGGCCTGCCCTCGTGAAGGGCTCCCCAACCTAGGTTGGATGCATCTGTCGAGATAACTTTCCACTTCGTAACAGTGCCCAAACTCACGCCCGTCTGATACCAGACAGGATTTTTCCAAGGAGCCAGAGACAACACACAGCTGTGGTCTACCTTGATTTGTAATCGGCCCGAGAGCCGTGCGTGAGCTGGAACGCGGCAATTCAGCCAGCGTTGGAGAGGGCCCATGTGTAACAGACCTAGTCTGAGGACTGGCGCCGCCGAGGCCATGAGACCCAACATCCTCTGAAAGTGTTTGAGAGGAGTGTATGCACCGGACCTGAGGGAAAACGCTCGGTTCCGAACAGAGAGCTGTGAGCTGAGAGCTGTGACATCAGTCGCGCGTTCATCTGTAGTGAGTCTAACACTGTTCCCAGAAACAAAATGTTCTGTGTGGGAGGCTATGAGCTCTTTGCCACATTGATTCTGAGGCCCAAGCATTTCAAATGGTTGAGAAGCCAAGACCTGTGGTTCAATAACTGTATCTCTGACTGAGCTATTATGAGCCAGTCGTAGAGATAGTTGAGAATTCTCATTCCCCGAAGCTTCAGCGTGGTTAGTGCCGCTTCCATGCACTTCGTAAACATGCAGGGAGCCAGAGATAGACCAAAGGGTAGCACCCTGTATTGGTAAACTTTCCCCTCGAAGGCGAATCTCAAGAATGGCCTGTGATGAGGAGCTATTTGTATGTGGAAATAGGCATCCTCTAGATCTACAGTGAAGAACCAATCTCCCGGGCGAATGTGTTTCATTTTCAACATTTTGAACGGGCGCTTCATAAGGGCCTTGTTCAGATGTCTGAGATCTAGAATGGGCCTGAGACCACCGTCCTTTTTTGGTACAAGGAAGTAACGACTGTAAAAGCCTGACTCATGAGGGGTGTATGGTTTCCACCGCCCCTTTCATCAACAGTTTTGATATTTCGGTTCGAAGCACGAGACTTGTGTCGCTTCTCACCATTGTCTCTACCACGGCATGAAAGCGCGGTGGTCTGGGAGCAAACTGTAGTGAGTAACCTTGTTCTATTATGTTCAACACCCATTTTGAAATGCCAGGAATGGCCTGCCAGGATTTAAATAGGCCTGCCAGGATTTTAATTCTGAATTAATTTGTGGGGCGAGTCGCTGAGTAACAGGGACTTGGTGGCCCGATAATGTTGTGTTAAAGTGGCGCTTATCAGAGCGCGTTTGTTCACGGGCTCTCTGACTGCGAGATAATTGTTTCCCGCCGCCTGAGTGCAGGGGGCTGGGGGACATAGAATATTGGTGCTTGTGCACAGGCGAGCGCGTTTGAGTACGGGGTCGTTGACTGTGAGGATAGTGTTTCCAGCCACCTGAGTGCAGGGGGCTGGGGAACATGGGGGAGTGATTGAGTGTGGGGGTACATGCTTTAATGCTGGCACACTGCCTACAGAGAAAAAAACCTTTTTGTGATTCATATGGGTCGCCGTGAAAACGGCGTTTGTGTACAGGCGAGTGCGTTTGTTTGCAGGCTCATTGGCTGTGTATGTGCCCAGCCACCTGGTTGAAGGGAGCTGGGGAACGTTTTGGAAGAGTGCGAGGTGTTAAACCGGCCGAAGTGGGTATTATCCACCTTATCTTTGTGCCTATGGCTAGGACGGCTTTGGTGGCTCGGGTTTCGACACATTGCTGGGTCGGGGACCTCGACGCTGCAGCTCGTACAGCGGGAACGCTGTCCGGGCTTAGAAGCTGTGCGAGGCTGGTGAGCTGGTGGCGCTGCCTTGGTGGGCTGGGCTGGGCTGGTCCAGCCTTAGCGTGACGGCTAGCGGAGGAGCTGGAACGCTTGGGCAGGAAATGATGCATTGCCTGTGAGGCCTTTTGTGCCTCAGTGAAGCGTTCTGTGAACCCAACCACAGAGGGACCGAATAATCCTGAAGGCGACATGGGCGCGTCCAGGAAAGCGGTCTTGTCCGAGTCTTTCATCTCGGTTAGGTTGAGCCACAAATGGCGCTCAAGTGGCGCTCAACACCGTCAAGTTGGCTATGCATCTGCCGATCGCCTGAGCGTTGGCCTTGGTCGCGCGCAGGGCCAGGTCAGGGGCGCCGCGCAGGTCCTTCAGGGCCTCGGTATCAGGGACCGACTCATCCAGGGAATGGAGGAGTTTGGCCTGGAAGACCTGAAGCACCGCCATAGAGTGTAGCGCTGAGGCCGCCTGGCCGGCAGAGGCGTATACTCGACCGGCGAGGCTGGAAGTAGTGCAGCAGGCCTTAGATGGGTGTACAGCCTTTGACTGCCATCCCCTGGCGGAGGGCGGGCAAAGGTGTGCAGCGACGGCTTCCTCGAGGGGAGGAAGAGCGTGATATCCTTTTTCCTGAGCGCCATCGACCACAGAGAGCGCGGGAGAAAAAGAGGATTTGGCGCGAGATGAAAATGGCGCCTTCCACGACTTGGATAGTTCCTCGTGGACTTCTGGGAAGAAGGGAGCAGGTTTTTGAGTGGTCGGGTGGCGGCGGTTCTCGAAAAACCACTTGTCCAGTCTGCTTCTCGTGGGCTCCTGGGGTTGAGACCAGTCAATACTGAGGTCGTCCACGGCCTTAGTGAGCAGGCGCATAAGCTCAGTGTCAACTGAGGTTTTGCCGCCCATGGCAGTCCGCATCAAAGTAGCGTGCTCCGAGACGGTGTCCGACCACCCACTTTTAGATGCAGCAAGCAAAAGGCGTCATCCTCCTCCTCTTCCGGTCCGCCGAAGGAAACAGTAGCAGCCGCCAGACGAGGGGAGCTGTGCTGTTCCTCTGCGAACATGACAGGCGATGGCGAGGCACACAGGGAAATGGCCGGCGTGTGCTCGTCAGAGCGCTCCGGGGGCCTCTGGTCACGGCGTTTCTTCTTACGTGGCTCGAAAGGCTGAGAGCAAGGGACCGGATTCGGATTGAAACTGGCGGGCTGAGCCCGAAGGGTCTGCAGCGCCAGTTCGTTGCACTCCGGGCAGCCGCCCTGGTTGAGTGCGACCTGCGCGTGGTCTCGTCCAAGACATGAGACGCAGATGATGTGCCGATCCTCGTCCAGGAGAAAGCCTCTACACAAGGTGCAGGAGGAACGAGACATTTGCAAAAACGTCTATGCTCTTTTCATGAGTGTGTAGAAACGGCAAACACACGGATTGGAATAAAGGATATGTGCCGAATGGCGCAGCTGGAAGGCAGGCTGAAGGTGGAGAGTCCGACGTCCTCAGGCTGCAGAGTTCCGTGCGTTCCGCGCGTGCGTGTCGACGGCAGGCTTCAATCAAGTCAATTCAAGTCAAGTCAAGTCAACCTTATTTATAAAGCGCTTTTAACAATGCAGATTGTTTCAAAGCAGCTTTACAGTGTTTTGTGAATTGGTCATTTTCTTCAGGGCATGAAGAAATATAGAGCTGAGTATCGTCAGCATAACAATGAAAACTAACGCCCTGCTTCCTAATGATATCTCCCAGTGGTAGCATGTACAGGGTGAAGAGCAATGGTCCTAGCACTGAGCCTTGTGGTACTCCATACTGAACTTGTGATCGGTGTGACATCTCTTCATTTACTGCTACAAACTGATAACGGTCACATAGGTATGATTTAAACCATGACAAAGCAATTCCACTAATGCCTACATAATTTTCGAGTCTATTCAAAAGAATGTTGTGGTCGATAGTATCAAATGCAGCGCTAAGATCAAGTAACACTAAAAGAGAGATACAGCCACGATCGGATGATAAGAGTAAATAATTTGTAACTCTGATGAGAGCAGTCTCAATACTATGATACGGTCTAAATCCTGACTGGAGGTCTTGTTTTCTTCCAGCTGCGCTCCATTTTTCTGGCTGCTGTTTTAAGGGCCCGAGTGTGCTCGTTGTACCACGGTGTTGGACTATTTTCTTTAATCTTCTTTAAGCGCAGGGGAGCAACTGTGTCTAAAGTACTGGAAAAGAGAGAGTAAATAGTTTCTGTTGCAACATCGAGTTCTTCTAAGCTATCTGGGATGCTGAGGAGATGATACTGATGAGGAAGATTATTTGAAAAGCAATCTTTAGTGGCGGCAGTGATTGTCCTGCCATTTTTGAAGCGAGGGGGCGGCTTTGCAACCTTAGCTAAATTAAGTATACATGATACTAAGTAATGATCTGAGATGTCATCGCTCTGCTGCAGAATTTCAACGGTATCAACATTTATTCCATGTGACCATATTAGGTCTAAAGTATGATTATGGCGATGAGTGGGTCCTAACACGTGTTGCCTAACTCCAATAGAGTTTAGAATGTCTTTAAATGCTAATCCCAATGCATCTTTTCGTTGTCTACATGGATATTAAAATCACCAACAATTAGTACTTTATCTACGGCCAGTACTAACTCTGATAGAAAATCAGCAAATTCTTTGATAAAGTCTGTATTATGCCCTGATGGCCTGTATACTGTAGCTAACACAAATGTTAAATGGGTTTTATCATGTACACTACATAACGTTACATAAAGCACAAAAATTTCATAGGAATTATATTTGAAACTAGACTTCTGAGTAATACTGAAGATATTATTATAAATTACAGCAACCCCTCCCCCTTTACCTTTCAGACGCGGCTCATGTTTATAACAATAATCTTGGGGGGTGTACTCATTTAAAGTAATGTAGTCGTCAGGCTTTAGCCAGGTTTCTGTCAAACACAGCACATCTAGATTATTATCTGTAATGATATCATTAACAATAAGCGCTTTTGGGCAAAGGGATCGAATATTCAGCAACCCAAGCTTTATCAATTGTTCTGATCTGTATTATATCTGTTGTTTATTTGTTAGACATCAATACAATTTTTACTGTTGAATGGTTTTGATGTTTTTTTGTATTTACTAATTCGGGGAACAGACACAGTCTCTATATGATAATATCTAGGTGAAAGAGTCTCTATGTGCTGGGATTTATCTGACTCAATCGGTTTAGCCAGTTTGTCTGCTTCCTGACCTGGGCCCTAGTGAGTCAAGGTTTAGCTCTAAGACTATGTGCCAAATTACTAGAGAGAAGAGCGGAACCACCCCAGGAGGGATGGATGCCATCCTTCTTCAACAGGTCAGGTCTGCCCAAAAAACTTTTCCAATTGTCTATGAACCCTATGTTATTTTGCGGACACCACTTAGACAACCAGCCATTGAGTGATGATAGTCTGCTAACTATCTCATCCCTCCTTTTAACAGGGAGCGGTTCAGAACAATAAACAGCCTCTGACATCGTACTAGTGAGTTCACACACCTCTTTAATGTTAATTTTGGTGATCTCCGACTGGCGAAGTCGAACATCATTAGTGCCGACATGAATAATGATCTTAGAGAATTTACGATTAGCTTTAGCCAGCACTTTTAAATTTGCTTTGATGTCAGACACTCTGGCTCCCAGTAAACATGTGACTATGGTGGCTGGTGTCTCTATTTTCATGTTCCGTGTAATAGAATCACCAATGACTAGGGCACTTTCAACAGGATACTCAGCGGGTGCTTCACTGAAAGGGGAGAACCTGTTTGATGTTCTAACCGGAACGGAAAAGCATTTTTTAGATCCGCGACTATGCCGTCTCACTGTCACCCAGTTTCCCTGCTGCAGGGGCCCTGCAGCCGGAACCGAAGAATGTACAGAGTTCACTAAGCTATTCGCATCCAAATCAGTGTCTAAAGCTGTTACATCCTCACTACTCTCAGATAAAGTATGGATGCGTGTTTCTAATTCTGAAATCTTCTCCGTCAGCCTAACTATCTCCTTACATTTATCACATGTGAAGCCCTGTTCGCCAGCAGAGAAGCCTATACTAAACATGCAGCATGCGGTGCAAGTGACAATGACAGGAGATGACATGACTTACCGTGTTTGTTGATTAATCCAACTTACCACAATCGTTTGCTGGACAGTATTTACTAATCCAACTCACCACGGTTTAATGAACTCAGAAAACAGGAGATCCAGGTGCAGAGATGACAAGCTAACAGGCTAGCGAAATGCTAACGCGTGATGGTGATTTAGATTAAAAGCTAGCAATGTCAAATTTAACGTGATATTTATTTAAACAATTATTTAGGCAATATTTAAACAATGTATGGTGATGAATAAGTTATATTTAGCAGTAGAACAAAGAAAATATATTAAAATAGAGATTAAAACGCAAGCAAGGCTGTACAGAGCTACAAACAAGGCAGGAGGCAAACAGGAGATAGGAGCAATCGATCAGGCAATCAATCCAGAGCTCAGCGAGGTGAGTCGCTGAAGAAGAAATAATCTGACGAACCTGGCGAGACAGGGTCTTTTATACCCTTGGCTATGCAAATTCTGCTGCCCCTTGTGGCGGGAATATTAGAGAGACCTGATTGGTCCTTCCCGCCCAGCGGTCTCGCCATAGGTTCCTGCAGTTGCAGCGGCACAGCCAATCAGCGCGCAGCTGCTTCTGCTGAGAGCTGTGCAGCTGCACTGCGTTTTACATGGTATTTTTAGGATAAAAATTTGCTTCAAAATCTCGAGGAAAGGAAATTCCCCTAGCATTTAGCTAAACGCAATATGAGAGTACTCTCGAAAGGGAACTTATGACTACTTTTTCTTTCCTGCAGTACCAGTTTTACAAAGACTAGAGTACAAAGACTTAATTCGATACACACAGATACACGGCTGCATTCATTTTCAGCGCTGATCACAGAGAAGTCTGTTGAGCGCATGAATGTAACGGCAGATCAGAGTTTCAAGATGCCAGAGTTTTCTTTCAGGGCGAGCTCAGAGTTCTGCTGAACAATCGCAAATCCTTTCATTGTAACCAAAATAAGAGATTCTTTGTGCTTAAAACGAGAGTTTTCGCAAGAGTTTAGTACTGAAATTTAGAGCGCACTTTGCAAGCTTTCTGTAGGCTATATTGCCACAAGTATTGGGACACCCCTTCAAATCATTGAATTCAGGTGTTCCAATCACTTCCATGGCCACAGGTGTATAAAATCAAGCACCTCGTCATGCAGATGCTTCTATAAACATTTGTGAAAGAAGGGGTCGCTCTCAGGAGCTTATTGAATTCAAGCATGGTACCATGATAGGTTGCCACCTGTGCAATAAGTCCATTCGTGAAATTTCCTCACTACTAAATATTCCACGCTCATCTGTTAGTGGTATTATAACAAAGTGGAAACAATTGGGAACAACAGCAACTCAGCCACGAAGTGGTAGGCCACGTAAAATCACAGAGCGGGGTCAGCGCATGGCGCAGAAGTCGCCAACTTTCTGCAGAGTCAATAGCTACAGACCTCCAAACTTTGTGTGGCCTTCAGATTAGCTCAAAAACAGTGTGTAGAGAGCTTCATGGGATGGGTTTCCATGGCAGAGCAGCTCATCCAAGCCTTACATCAACAAGTGCAATGCAAACAGTGGGATGCTGTGGTGTAAAGCACGCCGCCACTGGACTCTAGAGCAGAGACGTGTTCTCTGGAGTGACCAATCTGTCTGGCAAACCCATGGACGAGTCTGGGTTTGGCGGTTGCCAGGAGAATGGTACTTGCCTGACTGCATTGTGCCAAGTGTAAAGTTTGGTGTAGGGGGATTATGGTGTGGGGTTGTTTTTCAGGGGTTGGGCTTGGCCCCTTAGTTCCAGTGAAAGGAACTCTTAATGCTTCACCATACCAAGACATTTTGGACAATTTAATGCTCCCAACTTTGTGGGAACAGTTAGGGGATGGCCCCTTCCTGTGCCAACATGACTGCGCACCAGTGCACAAAGCAAGGTCCATAAAGACATGGATGAGCGAGTTTGGTGTTGAGGAACTTGACTGGCCTGCACAGAGTCCTGACCTCAACCCGATAGAACACCTTTGGGATGAATTAGAGCAGAGACTGTGAGCCAGCCCTTCTCGTCCAACATCAGTGCCTGACCTCACAAATGCGCTTCTAGAAGAATGGTAAAAATTTCCCATAAACACACTCCTCAGCCTTTAGGAAAGTCTTACCAGAAGAGTTGAAGCAGTTATAGCTGCAAAGGGTAGGCCAACTCCATATTAAAACCTACAGATTAAGAATGGGATGTCATTAAATTTCATGTGCATGTAAAGGCAGGCGTCCCAAAACTTTTGACAATAAAGTATATGTCCCAATTACTATTTCAATAGGCTAATAGGAGTTTTTAATACTGCTAATACTGCAATTTCAGGAGTGATAACCATGAATGAATATGGAAGAGATTGCACTAAATCTTCATTCCGTTCTTTTGTTTTGTTCCCGAAACTGAGATTGACGTAAAAACCATAGCAATGGACGGAACAAAAATGTATTATTTGTTCTTCATTTTATCACTGACTTTTCACTTGACCTTTTTAAAACAATGTTTGCTTAATTGAAACATATTTGAAGGCTACATTTTTATGTAGCTATTAGTTATGTGTATTTGTTATTAGCATTAGTAAATCACTTATTTAATTTCAAATAAATAAAATAGTTAAATAATTCAAATTAGTGTTTTAAACATTCTTACTATGTTATCGCAATTGATACAGAGAACCGTGAATTTATTATGTTAATATTATATTATTGTGTTTCTATGTTAATAGTTTCTTTTTGACACTCTGAATATAGACGTTGTAAAAAATAAAAACGTTTTGAAAAATAGTGAAAATCTACGGTGAAGAGTCCCACCTATTGTTGACCAGGGCCCAACATTTGGTTCTACGCCCCTGCATACATGTAACCAGTCCTACTCGACCCGCTCCGAATGGGATTCAAAATGGCGTCTCTGGCATGGGAGACAGTCTTGCTAATAAGGATGCTATAGACCAGTGGTTTTCAAACATTTTTTTTTTAAGAGCAACCCCCTTTTTTTTAATTGACATGGTTGTAGGCCTTTTTAATAGGTCTACAACCATTTACATGCAAACAAGCCAAGAATGGACCATTTGACTTTATTCTCCTTTAAGCCACTAGATGGCACAAATATTCAGCTCAGCACTTTTCTTAACAACCGCTTTTGATGATGAACGTGCACTTGGCTGATCCTTGACACATTTGTAATGCAAGTTGGTTCTACACTAATTTGATCTAGCTATATATGGGATGCTAATTAACTGGTTAACCGTTAGCCAACAGTAAGAATTTTAACTAACTAATAGCCTACTATCGTTTGCTGCATGCTTAAAAAACACACTACAAATATGTTTTGTTTGTTTTTGAGAGAGAGAAAAAAACAGGTAAGTCATGTAGACTCACCTAAAGGATTATTAGGAACACCATACTAATACTGTGTTTGACCCCCTTTCGCCTTCAGAACTGCCTTAATTCTATGTGGCATTGATTCAACAAGGTGCTGAGAGCATTCTTTAGAAATGTTGGCCCATATTGATAGGATAGCATCTTGCAGTTGATGGAGATTTGTGGGATGCACATCCAGGGCACGAAGCTCCCGTTCCACCACATCCCAAAGATGCTCTATTGGGTTGAGATCTGGTGACTGTGGGGGCCATTTTAGTACAGTGAACTCATTGTCATGTTCAAGAAACCAATTTGAAATGATTCGAGCTTTGTGACATGGTGCATTATCCTGCTGGAAGTAGCCATCAGAGGATGGGTACATGGTGGTCATAAAGGGATGGACATGGTCAGAAACAATGCTCAGGTAGGCCGTGGCATTTAAACGATGCCCAATTGGCACTAAGGGCCCTAAAGTGTGCCAAGAAAACATCCCCCACACCATTACACCACAACCACCAGCCTGCACAGTGGTAACAAGGCATGATGGATCCATGTTCTCATTCTGTTTACGCCAAATTCTGACTCTACCATCTGAATGTCTCAACAGAAATCGAGACTCATCAGACCAGGCAACATTTTTCCAGTCTTCAACTGTCCAATTTTGGTGAGCTTGTGCAAATTGTAGCCTCTTTTTCCTATTTGTAGTGGAGATGAGTGGTACCCGGTGGGGTCTGCTGTTGTAGCCCATCCGCCTCAAGGTTGTGCATGTTGTGGCTTCACAAATGCTTTGCTGCATACCTTGGTTGTAACGAATGGTTATTTCAGTCAAAGTTGCTCTTCTATCAGCTTCAATCAGTCGGCCCATTCTCCTCTGACCTCTAGCATCAACAAGGCATTTTCGCCCACAGGACTGCCCCATACTGGATGTTTTTCCCTTTTCACACCATTCTTTGTAAACCCTAGAAATGGTTGTGCGTGAAAATCCCAGTAACTGAGCAGATTGTGAAATACTCAGACCGGCCCGTCTGGCACCAACAACCATGCCACGCTCAAATTGTTTAAATCACCTTTCTTTCCCATTCTGACATTCAGTTTGGAGTTCAGGAGATTGTCTTGACCAGGACCACACCCCTAAATGCATTGAAGCAACTGCCATGTGATTGGTTGATTAGATAATTAATGAGAATCTGCATTAATGAGAAATTGAACAGGTGTTCCTAATAATCCTTTAGGTGAGTGTATAAGTCACATTTGTATTGCATTCAGAATACCGGTAAATAAAGTGAAATGTTATTATGTACTACAAACTTTATAAACACTACAAAATAGGCTTTTTTATTTCCCCTCACTCCACAACAACTCCTTTAAATTTAACAGTCAGAACAGAACAAGAATGAAAACAATATAAGTAACTATAAACAAGCCAAAACTAAATAATTTAAAGCAAAACTGAAAGTAACCGGCATTGGGCTCGTGTAGCCTAACTCTCTCCAAATGTTTCCAAATTCACAATGTATTTGGATGCTAAACTATTATTTATTATAGGCTTTGTACAGTGTAACTTTTTATATGTCTGGTTGACTATTTTATTTTGATAATGAATAGGCTGTCAAGTTTTCAATGTTGGAATAAGTTGTGTGCTCATGAGGCGCCGGCACGATCAAACCGTGGAAGCATGAAATACTCCATCATTTTGGTCATACAAATAAGAGTCGGACATAATTCAAAACGGCAAAGTGTTTACTTTTATTTGTGTACACCAAGTGTGCCACACAATTCCTGAAAAGTGAAGCCAAAGCGTCTCAATTGCCCCCAGTTGGCTGGATGCAGTATAGGTCATAAACCCCGCCCTCTCCATGTAATGTAATGGGGCGTGAGACAAAATAAACAATCAAATTACACTTCAAATACATTTTTTCCAAAGATGCTTTCTGTCATTTTAGGCAGTTTTTATCACGCTGATGTTAGTTTAAGTGTTCGTCCTTTTAAATAAGTTTGGTTTTAGTTAGTTATTTGTAAACCTTTTCATTTATGGAGTCAGATGAAACAATGAGGTAATGTATATAAGGAAATGTATTTAATTTAATCCAAATTGTATACATCCTGTTTGTATTTTCAAATTTGTAATTGTTTTAAACACATTGTGTGCATTGAACACACATTATAGTTGTTTATGCTACGAGATGCACATAGACTAGTCAAGTTTATTCTTTAAAACACATGATTCTTTACTGTACGTGATGAAACGCTTAGGATAAAGGCTGTAGATGCTATGCATTCTAGGCCATGTATCTTGTGTAAATTGGAATAACTTTAATACTGGAATTGTACAGCAATTTCAAGTTGTATGTGTCAATGTTGAATTTGTTTGTCTCCTATAGTGGAAGCGCTGCTATTTCCTATATAGCTGCAGTAAACTATGTACAGAAGCTTAGAATTGTCATCTGGCTACAGTATGAAATTACAATTGCATTAACCATGAAGATGTTTTCATTGCAACAGGACTCAAAAACTTTGACCTTTGCAATTTCTAATTTGAGCAAGTTCTAATACTTTTCATTGGTTCAATTACCAGTGCCAAAAGGGAGGGGAGTTGTGCCATTATCTTTTGCTAACAAAACTAGAAATGTGGCACAGATAATAGAAAACCAATTCATCCTGTAAAACCGCAAATACTAAGCAGGCAACGTCAAAACAGATGAACTAATTTCTGCCCACAGATTAATGAGAGCGACTAGAAGTCTCTGATTAATCCAGAAAATGTATCCAGCAGAACTTGAGATTATAATGCTCAAACACAGCAGATTGTGAAGGCTCGACTGCAAGAGCAGCTTTAAGTGTTAAAACACTGAAACAACAGCAGCAATTCAGATCTGACCGATAAAACTCTGTTTCATATGACATCTGGGATGAAAATTGATACAGGCAAAATGGTCTGAATGTGAAGCTGTTGATAATGTCAAAATTAACTGTTTCTCTCTAAATTTGTTTCTATCTCAGGTTGACAATTGCAGTTCTTGGAGGACGGACACCCGGAAGGCCGCCCTCCCCCTGCATCAGAGCCAGGGCAACGGAAAATTGTCAGAACTTGAGATGTGAGAGATGGGTGCGAATATATATATGGGGTCATTCACACCACACAATGGCCCTCATTTATCAATCTTGCGTAGAAACGGGCGTATATGTTGGCGTAAGATTATGCTTACACTCCTCTCACCGCCTGATTTATGAAGCTGTGCGCACCTCTGAAATCCAGGCGTACGCAAAACCTGCCCTTGATAAATGCCGTGGCTGAAAACGATCGTCATTAGAATAACACGCCCCTATATATTCAAGTCTCTGCCTCCCCCACGCCCTCATTTTACGCCATGGACACTCGGAAGACGGCAAAGAAGCGAAACTTCTCTGACGTGGAGATCGAGACCATCACCAGGGAAGTGGAAAAAAAACTAAATTGTTTTATTTGGGAGTTTAAAGAGTGGGATTAAAGGCGCCCACAAAAAGGTGTACGGTGGAAATCCAGTTTAAATAGCTTTTTGGATGAGAAATTACCTATCACAATTAATTATTTTACAGCATGTGTTTTGAAATAATATGCATTTAATTTCGTATCACATCACATGTATTCGGGTGTACAATAGTGATGATGATGTGATGTGGAGTACCATTCATTCACATTAATATAATTGCATGACAATTTGTTAGATTCTTATTATTATTATGATTTGTATTATTAATGACGCTTATTGTTATTTAGAAGAATAATTTCGTTATTATTATTATTTATTTTATTATTATTTAAAAGAAGAAGAATGTCATTTTTATTATTTTGTCAATCTGAATTATGTTCAGTCCCAGTCCGTGCGCAGCTGCCGGGCCTAACCAACGTCAGGTAAAGCGCACAGGCTCGCAACTGGAGGAATACATATCAAATGCTTTGGTAAAGTCACACAAATTAAACATTGAAGTCCATGTTGCACAAAAATAAACACTTAAGTTTATAATTACTTCCCTATTCGCACGGGATGTGGGGAGCTCTGGTGATTTGTAATAATTGCAGAGAATGTCTGTGATCTTAATCCCGTGCAAATCGGCCATGTCTGTAATATGTAGGCCTAAAGTAAAAATTCCCCCGCAAATGACCTACCATATTTCGCCGAACACCGAGGTCCTGTGATAATATTAGTCCTGTGCGAATCGGCATCTATTTGGCCGGGATTAGGCGGATCGTATATAATTTTTGCAAGGTTTTTGTGTCCTGTGCGCATTTCTATCTTTATCTTTCACGAAGAATGGAGCTAGGCTGCATATAATGCGCACCGTTATGACTTCCCGTGCGGCCGCGCGGATTATAGACTACTACTTTCACTTTAGAATGAGCACAATTTGGGAGTAATTGCTTGAATGGTGTGTTTAATATTATTCTTAATGAAAAAACCAAAAACAGAACAGTACAATGACAACTCGCTTAAATGGGCACTTTTACATTAGCTTTGAAACTGAATCTTCCGTCGTATATTATTATACGAAATTATTTGTATTACTAAAACAATCAAAATGATATCGATACGACTGTTTATAATTTCATACAGCTATATAACGAAAAAACATTTTCAAGTAACATCATATCCGGGAGATAAGTCAGTAAATTCGAGGAAAAATCACAGTTTATCCCGTGCGAATGCGCCACGCAAAATTCAGATGTGGGGGAGTAATTTCTAAATCACACGAGGTCCCCAGATAATACTTATCCCGTGCGAATAGGGCTTTATTTGTTGTTGTTGTTGTTACAGTGGGTCATAATATAGCATATCTTTGTCAGTGCGTGTTGTGGTGTTAGGAATTGTTTTTCTGCGCATTTTCGCACTAACTCAAAACGTGCGTACACCACCTCCTGAGCTGGTGTAGGATTTGAGCGTGCCGTACGCCAACGTCCATATTGATAAATCTCAAAGTCACCGTGGTTTTGGGTGTACGCCAGGTGTACGCTGGAAAATTGGTGTACGCAAGATTGATAAATGAGGGCCAATATGTCTACATGACCTCCCAGTATAAAAACTGGAATTAAATTATACAACACAGATTGGTATAGATTAGATTCCACCCATCTCCCAAACATGAACACAGAACACACACTTCACTCACAACAACATCACCTGGAATAGACCAAATCTATTCAGGCTAAACACTACACATAGACGACAAAGATGGCATAGAGTCTAAAAGTGTTACTTCACTAAAGATCTATTGTCCATCTTTTCACACTAACAGATCCAGATAGCTTCACACACACAGGGCAGTAGAGGTCCCATGATGAATTTCTACAAAGAAACATAGCAGATGCTATCTACAACTGTCAACTAAATCATGGGAAAACACTGCATTTCCACATATGCATGGCTACAGATCACAAGCCAATGATGCAAAATTCTCAAGCAGAGACAGACCTGCTGCTATTAAACTTCCAAATGTTTAAACTTTCTGGTATTGGGATGGTTGGCAAACCAGAGGGCCCCTGGTTTCCTCAACACATCGCTAACATCAGAAACATTATCCAAAACAGATAAATCTGAAGTGTGAGCACTTCAAGGTGAGAGAATTTGATGCGGTCCCACTTCATATTAGGTGGCCTTAACTATGTAGGGGGAGAGTGGGGTTGGTTGGCACACTTTTCAGTCTCTGTCATATTTTTCAGTCATGCTATATGTTAAAATAACCTAACCAGTAACAACTGAAAGTATAAGATATCAGCTAATCAACAGATACATTTAATGTTCACAAATTATTCCAAATGTTTTTTATTCATCATTGTAAGAATATAAAGAACCAGGCCAGATTGTCTGGATGAGTAACTTTCAGAAAGACTGCCTGAAAATGAATGAACATCTGAATCCACTCATACAATTATCACTCTCATCTGAGACAACGTCCCACTGAGTGAATCAACTGAGAATGGCTTCATTTGCATGTATTTACCTTGTCCCAAACTTCCCCCAAACTCCTAGTCCCCTCTCCTGGGAGATCACAAAAATCCAATAGATTTTGGGTATATTTCAATGTCAGTTCTCACTATACAATATTATATGTGTTTAGTATCGTTTGAAATATCTCAGTGCAAATGGTACAAAAATCTCATAAGCACAGAAATACACAAGAAGTTAATAAGAGTTTTTAGAGCTTAGAGGTATTTTACTTATGATGGTGGGTGTGGCTGTTGGAGCCATTTGGTTTCCTTTCAATCAAGCCAAATGGGAATTCGACTCAATTTAAATTCCCTTTGTTTTCATGCATTTCCATTTGAAACAGTTGATGATCTGGTCTGAGTTATTTAAAGCAATGCAGCAATGAGTTCGGGACTCAATACTATTAACAAGGTTGGCCCGTAACACAGAAAACACTCTGTGTTACGTAATATTCAAAAGGTCAGGAAATCTTTCACTCTTTAAGCTATTTCGGAATATTTGATGTTATGTATGAATTATCTTTGAATTGATTATGTATTTGGCATTATACCTTTACCTGACTGTTAATAAAATTGTTACATTTTGATCCTTTCTGAATTACTCTGTAATTATTAACTATTTCCAGAACGGAACGATATAATTGCAATAAAGGGTTAACTATTAGATATAAATGACTAAACAACCAATTGGCATTCTCATTCTCGGCCATATCTCCTTTCAAGGACAAGCCACAGAACTGAACTTTGAAAACATCTTACGTTATGGCTAACATTCTCACACAACACAGGAAGCTTCAAGACTCTTACTCGCATCACACACACCTCACCCCATCCCTGCCCCCATCCAACCGTCTGCCTCCCCTTTCCTCCTTCCTATCTCCCTTACTATTCCCAACAAAAAATCCCATCACGTGACCACGTGTACTGTGTGTACTATGTATGTAATGTTTGCATGTATGCTTAGCAATCTGCATTTCTTTATTTCCGGAGAGCGTGTGGCGGCGCTTTAAATAGCTGCGGCTCGGAGGCTTGCTCCAAACTTCATTTCGTTGCATTGTACTTGTACATGTGTAATGACAATAAACTTGAATCTCATCTCTCATCTCATCTTCTAAACTCGACAAATATGATAAATGGAGTCAGATAGAGAATATTATAATTAAATACATTTTGCCCAGCTGAAACACGAACGCGCAAACGGCCTTCGAGTCGCTATCGCTACCGATCCTTGGAGCGATTTCAGTGGCCTTACATCATTAAAGTCATGTTGTGCGTGTGTGCCAACCAGCCCCAGTATGGGGGTTAGTTGGCATATGCAATGGGGTTGGTTGGCACAGATGCTATAGTTACAAAAAATGAGGTGACAAATATAAAGAACTTGAGTATTTAATTCAAACATTAAAGCAAAGTATCTGCTTAATGTGCTGAATGGTAATGTTTTTGTTTTGACACTGTAAAATAGAAAAGTTGTCCTCACCTCAATATTTAGTGACAGTTTGATGTCTTTAGTAAATGGATGTGTTCAGGTCAAGTTGGCAGTCATTTTAATGTTATATTTTTTTGGCAACACCCTCTAGTGTACTGGAATTTAACTGTGTGCCAACCAATCCTTGACCCAACCAGCCCCATACAGGTAAAGTTAGGGACAGGTGTGGTGGTATGGGTAAGTGTAAGGGTAAAGTTAGGGACAGGTGTGGTGGTATTGGTAAATTTAAGGGTAGGGTTAGGTGTAAGGGAAGTGTCAACAGTGTAATTATAAATGTAACTACAGAAATTAATTAAAGATGTAATTACATGCATGTTTTTTTTTTTTAAGTACAATGTAAAAACATGTATGTACACAATAAGTGCATTGTATCAAATTATTAATTTAAATGTTAGTACACAGTAGTTAAGGCCACCTAATATAAAGTGGGCTATAAAAACGGGGTGTGACATTATGATTGACAGCTTTTCTGAGTGAAGTAATCACTGATGCACCAACAGACATTTTTCGGGAACTTCGGGAGGAGATTGGAGCTTAACTTTAATCTTTACATTTCCATAGCTGTTTATTTCACAAAAAGTTGTTGATTAGGCGGGATTGTGGTCGGGGACCTTGATATTGCGGCTCAGACTAGAGAACTAGCACCAGCACTGCCTTGGTGGAAAAGGGGTATCAGTCGAACCAACTATGAACTGGGACTAGCACTGGCACTGAACTATCACCCGGTTCATTCTGGTGGAAAAGGGGTATTACTTCAACGGAAGAGAGTGAAGCATCGTCCATCTTTTCTTACAGTCTATGGTGTACACTCAGAATAAAACAGAACATTGTGCTTTTGTAAAATAAAGAAAACAAACAGGATAAGCTTTCTGTTGTCTCAGTTTCCTTTTTGTGTAGTTGTTTGTGGGGCGCCGCGCAAAAATGAACCAAACTCAGCAGCACATTGTCGCAGTTTTTTCTTTCATTTCGTTAATCTTTTAATTATTTAAGTCAAATCTATTTTGCATATTTATTCCTTTTATATAGACCTATTTTTGTAATTTTATTTTATTTTTAATGTAACTCCATTTTCCTTAAATCATCCTGACCACTTGCTATAGATGCAGACACACTGCAAAAAAAATGCTTTTCTTATTTAGTATTTTATTATTATTAATTATTTTATTGTCTTGATTCTAGTCTAAATATCTGAAAATTCTTAAATCAAGATGCATTTACTAGATAATTAAAATGAGTTGACAAGATATTTTTTCCAAAATTATCTGCCAATGGGGTAAGAAAAATGATCTAATTTCTGTTTGACCCAAACAGAAACAAGATTATTTTTCAGATAATTTTGCTTGTTTTAAGTAAAAGCTCACTTCATTTAGATTTTCTTCCCAGAAAACAAGAAAATATATCTTATGTCATTTTAATTATCTAGTAAAAGCATCTTGATTTAAGATTTTTTAGATATTTGGACTGGAAACAAGACAAAAATACTAGTTATACAAAAAAAATTCTAAATACTGCATTTTTTGCAGTCTCTAGCGTCAGTCGTGAGTGCACCTCATGAGGCCAGTGGAGTGAGGTTTACACGTACAGCTCTTGCCTCTGATACACTCACCTCCCTAAAACTCACTCCCATCCGGGTTACAGCACCAAATGTAACCCCTGCGGTTCTACTCACAGGATTCAAACTAGCATCTCCGGCATGGGAGGTGGGCGCGCTAACAAGGTGCTTGTGCGAATCTTTAGGCCAAGCTCTTTCTAGCTTGCCTCCATTACATACTAACCAATATCGTCAATGTTAAATAGTAGATCAATACTAAATCCAACCACAAGTCAGCTTTAATAGTACACCATGATTATATTTTAGGTCTGTTAGGTGTTCTTGTGTATCCCGTGTCCCACCTGTCCGTATCTCTGAGGTGTGTAGAGAATATATCCCCTCTGGTTGATGTAATCCTGAAATGCTGGAGACCAGGGCTTCTCTCCACAGCAATAGTCGCTGATCAACAGCTTACCGCCCGGATTCAGCCATAACTGAAAAACACAAGCATATACACGTTAAAGCAATAGTTCAATCTGTTATGTACTCGTATGACAATACATGATAGAGGGCAGACCATGCACATTCAGTTTGCCCTATACTTTTATTTCCTGAAAATTATTTTGCATGTCAGTATGGTATGTTATTTCATTTGTCTATTTGGATACTATCCACTATAGATCAATACAAACACAAAGGCTTGTTTTTATAAGCCATAAGTAATGAATCAACTAATTTGAGTCTTCTTAGTAAAAAATAATGGGGCTCAAGGTAATGTTAACAGTTAAAACCACAAACACTGAACACCTACACACACACACACACACACACACACACACACACACACACACACACACACACACACACACACACACACACACACACACACACACACACACACACACACACACACACACACACACACACACACACACACACACACACTCTCTCTCTGACTACCCACTGACAGTACATTTACACATACAGATAATCATTTGTATGTTCTCATACAAACACACACACAAGCCTTATGCATACACACATACAAATATATGTTACTTCTACCACATATAAAGTCACAGGCATGAAAACATGCACACAAGCACCTGTTTACCTCTGTGAACACTCACATAAAATTTTCTGAAGAGATCAAGTTTGTCCCTGATGTGCAGAATCGTGTCTCTGCTGTAAACCACATCAAACGTGGCTTCAGGAAACCTTCTTTTTGTGGCATCCGACACCTCAAACTGCACCTGCAGAGGGAGGACAAAGTTAATCTGCTATCAGGAAGTGCAGAACAACACCCAAAGCTGTCCAGAATGCAGTTCATTCTCAAAGCTAGACATATTTAAAATAATAAAAAATACTTTTTTTTTCTATGCAGTTGCTAGGTTGTTATAGGTGGTTGCTATGGTGTCGCTATGTGGTTGCTGAGCTGTTCTGAGCAGTTGTACTTATGGTTATGTGGTTGTTAGGGTGTTGCTATGCAGTTGTGAAGCTGTTCTGAGTAGTTTGTTGCCTTTTGCTATGAGGTCACTAAGGTGTCCATGTGGTACCACAGTGTTGATATGCAGTTGGTGAACTGTTTTGAGTAGTGTGTGATTTGCTATGAGGTTGCTATGGTGATCTGTGGTGGTAGGTTGTCAGAGTGTTGCTATGCAGTTGCTAGATTGATGTAAAAGTGTTGTGGGTGGTTGCCAGGGTGTTGCCTTGCAGTTAAGAAGCTGTTTTGAGTATTTTTTGCCTTAGCTATGTGGTTTCTAGGGTGTTGTGAGTGGTTGCCAGGGTGTCGCTAAGCAGTTGTGAAGCTGTTCTAGGTAGTTTTATTTGCCTTTGCTATGCGGTTACTAGGGTGTTATGGGTGGTTGGCAAACTGTTGCTATGTATTTGCTAAAAAACTCAACTTACTAATGGGAGTTTCTCTTTGACGGCTCTCTCCATGGCGATCTCCACCATGTTTGAGGACAGGTCCATCCCCAGAACCTCCGCTCCAAAGGTCTGTCATTAAAACAGATAGTCAGTAATTAATCATGTCATGGTAATCAGAAACAACAGATGTGAATGATCATATGCAAGTAGTCAGATTGTAAGCCAACACCTGTAAAATAATAGATTAAACTGAATTTATGTTTGATAACATTTATGTCTCTAGAAAGTTTAAAGGTCCTGAGGAAAGTGGACTTAAAGAGCATGAAACATTCTGTGGCAACACATTAACCCATCATATGTCAACCTTTGTCTCACCTTGGCCATGTAGAAATCTCCACCTCCAATCCCACAGCCAACATCTAGAACCTTCTGTTCTGCAGTCAAGTTCAGCATGTCAACAAACTCCTGATGGGTTACAGATTAATATATCAAAGAGATCAACAGAAAACAAACCTTTAATTATTCACTAAATTATGAGATAACACTGAGAATGCAGAGAGCAAAAAAATTATAAAAAAAAGTTTGATGTCCTAGTATTACTGATCTAGGGCCCTATCACACACCCGGCATAATGCGGCACCAGGCGTGATGCAATTGTTTTTTGCTAGTTTCAGTCTGACACGGTTATCATTTTCACGTCCAGCTCACCGTTGTTTAAATATCAAATGCACTGGAGCCCATCTGTTCACCCATGGACGGCTGGTCTGAAAACCAGGTGTGTTCAAGCGCATTGTTGGCGCGTTGCTATTTTGAGGAACTGAAAAGGACTGCGCCATTGACCAACAAAAACCTGGTCAAGTCAATAGTGCAGTATTTTTTTGTGTTATTCAAAGGGCGTGTTACTAATATGAGCCTATAGGCGGTGCACAACGCACAGCATACACTCTGCTTATTACACACACAGGGACGCGCAGCAGCACACACACATTTTTAAATATAAAAAATAAAAGGATTCCTCTCTAGAGAAGCGGTAAGTCTTTCCTCCATGTAAATAGCGAATCCACCATGGTGCGAGTGTAACTGGCTTTTAAAGGGAATGGGAGATGAGACTGATTGGTTCACTGCACGTTACGACCAAAACACACCCATGACTTAATTAATTAAGAGACAAGGTACAACACTTTTGGACCATGGGCCTGGTGCGCCGACCATTTTTTTTCCCCTTTGTTAAACTAGAAAAAGTGGATTCGGACTCACCCTAAGTGCACCTGCGCCATGAGCTTCAGATCATGTGATCAGCTCATTAAGTCAAGTCAAGTCAACTTTATTTATATAGGGCTTTTAACAATGCAGATTGTTTCAAAGCAGCTTCACAGTGTTAAACAGGAAAATAATGCAACAGAATTTTATTCAGCCATTAAAATAGGGACCCTAGAGTGCAAGAGTTTCACTCTTTCCAAAAGTTACATATTTACTCCAGTAGGTGGCGACAAGTGATCGTATTGTATGTGAGTCAATTATTGATTCATTCAAACTATTAGCCTGGATGCCAGCCGAACTTAGCCCCGCCCACGACATTTGAGGTCGGGAAGTTTGGTCTGGACTTGATCCGTTGTGGAACAACTATGCTCGAACCAGAGCTGTTCGGACCAATCAAACTGTCAGAGCGGGCTTTATACGTTTTCTCTCCAAAATAATGATCGTGTTGGTAAGTACTCCGTGTATCCATAAATTCTTTTTACAACACCGGCAAAGATCGTTTACACTCATCTTCTTCTTTAACTTCTTCCAGCGTGCGTGCAGTTTAGTTCTGTTGACAACTATGCGTCGCTCAAGATACGTCACTTACTCCATTGCTCTGATTGGTTGTAGGTCTAGCCAATTGAGTGCAGAGGCATTTTCTTTCCTGGTTCGGTTGAAATTCCCCATAATCACAGCTCAATGGAGCAGTATCAGACTGACTAGAATCTGAGTATGACGACGTTGGGCTATCAAACAATTTGTTCAAAAAAGCTAATTCATTAATCCTGAAAAAAATGTTTTACACAACTGTTTTCAACATTGATAATAATAATAAATGTTTCTTGATCATCGAATCATATTAGAATGATTTCTGAAGGATCAATTAATCTTTGATCACAGAAATAAATTACATTTTAACAATATATTCAAATAGAAAACTGTTATTTTACATTTTAGTAATATTTCAAAATATTACAGTTTTTTTGTTCTAAAAACATAAAAAATCGTACCGATCAAAAACTTTATAATGGCAGTGTATGTATGCATTTAAATGAATTTCACAACGTATAACGTGCGTATTCTGCACCCCTGACCTTGGTCGTGCTGAGTCCGCCTGTGCTGACGTATCCAGAGCCGAAAATCTTCTCGTAACGTAATATTCCTCTTCGGGTGTACTGCTGGTTATCCAGGAACTGCTGAAATGTGGAAAAGCCACCCTGATGCTGATCTACCGCATCACGACGGGCTTTCTGCATGAGCCAGCACAACTGGTTCTGGTTCTTCTTCATCTAAAACGAAACAAGGAAGTTTCATTTCAGCTTTTTTTTATACTGAAATGAGTTCATGTCTTGATATCAGTTTAGTGACTGACTGGTTTACCTTCACATAGGTCTGAACTGTTTTATTGAGCACCATGTCAAAGCCGTAGCATTTCTTTTCTGTCTTCTCTGATTCGTTCAGCAGCACGGATGTTATCAGATGGTTATAGTGAGCAGGACTTCTGTAGTGTGTGGGGTTAAAATCTCGCTTGCTGTCACCTGTGGAGGTCAAAAAGACAAACCTGTTTACTTACACTTCTTGAAATATTAAAACCAACATTGAAAGCAATAAAGCGTGATTCATAAATGCATGCTACTCAAAAATAATAATATGTTTGTCCTCATAACCTTTCATCAAAAAGCAATAACGTGTTCTGTCTCTGAAAGGACTTTTCTTTTTGACTGACAACATAAAGCCCTTTTACTTTTTTTAACCATCTGTCACAGAGATACTTTCACCATACAGTCAGTTCCCAACAGGCATGTACTGGGCATAGAGAGTACTGGGACTTTCCCGGTGGGCCGGTCAAAAGGCAAATATTCCAAATGTGGGACGAAATGGCACTATCCGATGGCACTGCCGCTCTATCAAGTAATAGAAGTCTCTTGATCCACGATTTAATAGTGCCATTTCCACCAAATCCATTCAGATTTTACTTTTTTTGTGACAATTTTGTGTTATACAGTCGTGTGGTGAATCTATTTGTAGACGAAAAAGTCACGACCATGTAAACTACGTAACGAGGTAAATTGTCAACCCAGCACCAGCTTATTCTAGCCTAATTTACCTTGCATCTACACACACTGTAGAAATATGGTGTTTTGGCATAAATATATAAAACATTTTACTGTTAAATTAAGTATTGGGGAGTATAAATCTCTTTCATAGAGGATGTTTTTGTAGTTTCTACATGTGTTTACACTATTTTTTTTATTACAAATTGTATAGTTTAATATAATTTATTTCTATTTTAGAAACCATTTTGAAGAATGTTTGTAACCAAACATGGGTTTTGGGTTACCCATGACTTCTATTGAAAAAAAACCCAGGCATTTCTCAAAATTATCTTTTATGTTCCACAAAAGGAAAGCCATACATTTGGAATGACATCAGGGTGAGCAGTAAATTTAGCTACTTTACGGCATACTAGCTCAAAATCAGTGCTTTACTGTCATGTGCAACAAATATTACATATTACTGTATTTGCAGTAAATTCAATAATACATATCATTATTCTGTCCTATTTTATTTATTAATTTATTAACTCAAATTTAGGGCCCTAACCCCAGCAAAACATTCACAGGTGAACTCATGGGACGGATGGGCTGGATTTGTCCAGGGCCAAATTTTATTGCCATCCAGCCCTGGTTCCCGATTTATTAAAATCATGTCCTGCCCTATTTTTTAACACATTTCAGTCTCCAATAATGATAACATAAACTGAGTATTTTTGTCAATGTTATATAAATAATATAGTTTATTTGTGTAACAGGTTCCATTAATATGGAGTTGTCACATTATTCAGATTTTTTTTATCACATTATTTTGTCACCAATCAGAGAATAAGATTTCAATATCATTTGTGAAAAATACAAATTTTACATCATTGCCATAAAGTATCAAACTACAGGACATTGTTTCTCTAACCTGATTGGTGGAAGCAAGACTCCCTGAAGAACAGGTAGCCGCCTGGACGGAGCCACCTGAGAAACTTCTCAGCCAATGACATCAACTCCTGATCACTCAGATACATCAACAGCCAATTAGAGAAGATCAGGTCAAAACTGAAACAGAAAGTGTGTGTGTGTGTGTGTGTGTGTGTGTGTGTGTGTGTGTGTGTGTGTGTGAGAGAGAGAGAGAGAGAGAGATTAAGTGATGGATGAATGGATGAAGCCATCAGATAAGATGGGATGCTTTTCCATAGCTAATTTTTTAGACCCCATGAAATTAAAAGTGGAATTGACCTACGGTATAATGCATGTCATTTAGCCTCATCTATGTATAGCGTATAGCTCATATATACATATTTACAATTTACTACAATTTTCTTCCAGGAAAATGGACAAAAAATATTGATGCTTCCGAACCAATATTTTTTAGAATCAGAATGTAAAGTTATTATGCTATTAAGGTTCCTAATTTTGTATTGGAGTCTCAGGTTTACATGCATCCAAAGTCAAAAACCACTTTAATGTTCTCTAAATATCCATTGCGGCATCGCCTCATTTCTCTGAGTCTGAAATGGTTTGTTCCGATTCAGTCTCTCTAAACCCCTCCTTTTTCAAGAGCTTCTCTGCTCTGATTGGTCTGATAACTCTGTTGTGATTGGTCAAACGATTACAGCAGGCAGCCTATAATATTTTTTTCTCCTGTTTTTTTTATTAAAGAAAATATAAAGTTTTGTTAAAGTTTTAATTTTAAAAAAAAAGTTTGGTCAACAAATATTGCATGTTGATATTGACATGGTTAGTGTTTAATGATGTGGTGTTGTCACGTCATTGTCTCGTCTAATGGTAAAAAGGGTTGTCAACGAACATTTTTCATTGTAGTTTTCATTAACGAAATTAACACCAGTGTATATGCTGTATGTGACCAGTGTTTGGTATAACTAGTTACTAAGTATACATATAAATAAAGGTGACTAGTTACTGTAATTTAATTACTTTTCTCTTGAAGAAGTAAAGTAAGGAATTACTCTTTTCTGTAATTTAATTACAGTTACTTCTGATGTAATTGAACTAAATACTGTGTATAGACTGTAGAACAATTATATATAATACGTCAGCAAATTAGAGTCAGTTAATTTTGAGAACAAATCAGGTTAAAGTTTCCTAAAGGTTCCAAAACAAAATCACCTTAAATTCCCTGATTATTAACAGCAAATTTGATGATCTGTCAATCAGCACGAGTGAGATCGTTTTCATGACAAAGGAAAGGTACTCCTCCAAGAAAACGTACAAATAAAGATACTTTTAGATATTTAATTGCTATTTTGAACATTGTGATTGCTAGACTATAAGAATAATTTATGTAGTTTTATATTATTTATTTAATATTATTTAATTAAAAGAGCCGTTTCACATCTATCATTGAATCAACTAGTAACTAGTAATTAATGACTTTTTTGGTGTAACTTACCCAACGCTGTATGTGACTTCTGATGGCAAAAGGAGTGGAAATGAGTACGGGATAATTTCAAGCTTTACAGACAAAACAAGTGAAAAATATAAATTTTGGTAGATTTTGAGGTCTTCACAAAAATGTGTTTATTAAGCCCTCGTCTAGCAATCCCAATGCTCAAAATAGCAAGTAAATATCTAAAAGTATCTTTATTTGTAAGTTTTCTGGGAGGAGTACCTTTCCTTTGTCATGAAAACTATCTCACTCGCGCTGACTGACAGATCATCAAATTTGCTGTTAATAATCAGGGAATTTAAGGTGAATTTGTTTTGGAACCTTTATAAAACTTTAACCCGAACTTTGTCAACTCTATCGACTTCAAACTGGTGTATAGCTCAGTCATTTTGTAGCTCATTCCGTTTCAAACAAATCATACATCATTTGAAGGGTTTTTAATAGAGACTATAACAATAACATTTTAGAATGTACTCATTGCGATATATATATAGATAGATATATAGATAGATAGATAGATAGATATATAGATAGATAGATAGATAGATAGATAGATAGATAGATAGATAGATAGATAGATAGATAGATAGATAGATAGATAGATAGATAGATAGATAGATAGATAGATAGATAGATAGATAGATAGATAGATAGATAGATAGATAGATAGATAGATAGATAGATAGATAGATAGATAGATAGATAGATAGATAGATAGATAGATAGATAGATAGATAGATAGATAGATAGATAGATAGATAGATAGATAGATAGATAGATATACATACAGGTGCTGGTCATATAATTAGAATATCATCAAAAAGTTGATTTATTTCCCTAATTCCATTCAAAAAGTGAAGCTTGTAGATTATATTCATTCATTACACGCAGACTGATATATTTTAAATGTTTATTTCTTTTAATTTTGATGATTATAACTGACAACTAAGGAAAATCCCAAATTCAGTATTGAATTGCAGCAATGCGGCGTGGCATGGAGTCGATCAGTCTGTGGCACTGCTCAGGTGTTATGAGAGCCCAGGTTGCTCTGATAGTGGCCTTCAGCTCTTCTGCATTGTTGGGTCTGGCATATCACATCTTTCTCTTCACAATACACCATAGATTTTCTATGGGGTTGAGGTCAGGCGAGTTTGCTGGCCAATTAAGAACAGGGATACCATGGTCCTTAAACCTCCAGACTCTCGGACCCTGATTTCCATAGGAAATGCAAAATTTACTTTCATCAGAGAACATAACTTTGGACCACTTTTTTCCCTTTTTGTCTTTAGCACAGACGAGACGCTTCTGATGCTGTCTGTTGTTCAAGAGTGGCTTGACACAAGGAATGCGACAGCTGAAACCCATGTCTTTGTATACGTCTGTGCGTAGTGGTTCTTGAAGCCCTGACTCCAGCTCCAGTCCAGTCTTTGTGAATCTCCGCCACATTTCTGAATGGGTTTTGTTTCACAATCCTTTCCAGGGTGTTTTTAGTTAATTAGCTGATTAGAGTGTGGCACCAGGTGTCTTCAATATTGAACCTTTTCACAATATTCAAATTTTCTGAGATACTGAATTTGGGATTTTCCTTAGTTGTCATAATCATCAAAATTAAAAGAAATACACATTTGAAATATTTCAGTCTGTGTGTAATGAATGAATATAATTTACAAGTTTCACTTTTTGAATGGAATTAGTGAAATAAATCAACTTTTTGATGATATTCTAATTATATGACCAGCACCTGTAGATATAGAGAACTATCTAGCTATGTTACGTTTTTTTCTCTCACCTGTGTTTAGGGAAGTCCAGCTTTGTGACATCAGCTTGGATGAACTCAGCGTTGCCCAGGTGACTGTTTTCCTCTCTGTTCTTTTCCACAAACTTCTCCATGAAGTCCACAGCAGTCACATGACGGGCCTTGCCAATGAGGTGACGTGTGTACCGACTGAAAAGAGCAAAGGTCATGATAACAATGGAGCAAATAAAGCATGCTTAAAAGCTCAGTACTGGCCAATCACCGCAAGATTTGACCACAAGATTTAAATTTTATTAGATTTTCATCAGATTTCCATCATGCTCATTTGGCTATGAGAATCTCTGTTTATTCACTGGCACATACAATTTTATTGCCCCATATAATTGTACACTGTAAAAGTGATTTTTAGAAGATATTTTACAAGAAAATATCACTGTCAAAAATGTCAAACTTGCTTTTTCTATGTTTGTAAAATTTACTGGTAATTTTTGAGTGAAGATAGTTTTACACCAGTTTTTTTTTCAGTGTATACTTGTATACACAATGACTATGTACAATGAATATTATTGGCTCTGTGACACATTTATTTTCAATTTTATAATTTGTAAATGAAATGAATAAATGTAAATGTAAACAATTCCACACATACATGATGACAGATGCAGAACAAGATGGAAATTTAAGAGCCTATTTTGGCTTATAATTCAATATATTATTAAACCGGTCAAGAACATCTCAATATTAAAAGAAAATAAATTCCTTTTTAAGGAATGTAATATTGTGACTTTTTTATGACCATAAAGTACAATTTCCCGCATTCCTGTAATGATGTGAAAAAAATATGATTAAAAATGATATCTTGTTTGTATATACATCTTTGATATCTTGTAAATATAAAGTATAAGTAGCAAAGTATTCATTGCATTATAATAATGAATAAAGAGTATTATAGAAACATCTGGATACATTATGGTAATTAGAAATTTGGGGAATCATGAAAATAATGTTACAATACTAAAACGAATTTCGTTTTCTTTATGCAAAACATAATTTCCTGTGCTTTTTATTTCAGGGTGACATATGACCTGGGGATGCTCGTATGGTTCACCCAAATATAAGCGGTCTAATGGTCACTGACCCAATTCCAGCACCAAGTTCCAGCACATCAGAACCAGGCAGACAAGGCAGCATGGAGAGGATCTCTGGCAGCTCGTGTTGGGTCAGTTCCTGAGCATTCGAATCCAACATCATCTCCTCGACTGTTGCCAACTTGGAATGTTCCTTCCAGAACTCCAGCATTGTGTTCCTCTCAGTTTCTATGGAGGCAAACAAGGTAGGGATGCTTAGGATGTTTCTAAAGATTTTCTATTCATGCTTATACCTTTACAAAACTTGATTATAGTAATTCTGCAGACCTTCAATTCATATTTGTAGTGAATTTCGAGTAGATGTTGTATAACAAGTGTTATAAGTGTTAAATTTAAAACCTGAAATTTTATTTCAATTTAGCAAATGTAACAAATTCCCACTCATTGGCCATAAAAAAGGGTCGACCCCTACATTCTCAGAAAAGAAAATGTAGAAAAGCTGTCACTGATCAAAAGATACACCTTTTACCTCAAACGGGTGCATATTAGTATCTATAAAATGTACATATGTGACCTTGGACCACAAAACCAGTCATAATTCGCACATTTGTGGCAATAGCCAACAATACATTTTATGGATCAAAATGATTGATTTTTCTTTTATGCCAATAATCATTAGGATATTATGTAAAGGTCATGTTCCATGAAGATATTTTGTAAAATTCATACGGTAAATACATATAAATGTATTATTAGTAATAATATCCATCGCTAAGGACTTCATTTTGACCATTTTAAAGGCGATTTTCTCAATATTTAGATTGTTTTTAATAATCTCCGATTCCAGATTTTTAAATAGTTGTATCACGGCCAAATATTGTCCTATCCCAAAATCAAAAATGACCATTATGACTGGTTTTGTGGTCCAGGGTCACATATCAGTATCTAAATGGCTCATATAGGACCTTTTAAAAGGGTATCACCCCTGTGAGAACAAAATGTATCTACAATTACAATTAAATTCCAAAAATGATGTCACGGTCAAAGCATTGATTTAAAGTTCTACTCTGTAAGATTGAACTGAGAAATGGCTGAAAACAGAGATGAGATCATGTCTAAAATTCCCCATCAGGTAAGTTTAATTTCATCACCATACAAGCAATATTTGTGTAAAAGACACAATATTGGCATTGGAAAAAAGTTCCATGGGTGTTTGTCTTACCTTGGTCCATGATCAGTGAAATAAAATACAATAAAATTATTTGACAAATGGAATATATAGATATAAATCAAACTCTTTTAAACAAGAACAATATGTCGAGCCCGCTTCTAAATAGTTACTCATGCGCGCTGTCCTGTCCGAGTCTGTATGGCTCAGGACTCATAAACCCAGCTGACCACTATAGGGCGAGGGGAGGAGACCATGAATAATAATGTTAATGAAATCCGGAGGGTTTATGTTGGATTCACCGCCTCAGTTTTACACCTTACGTCCGGACTGGATGCGCGTTCATGAGGCTTCACTCATGATGAAACATATGGAGAGGGAGGCGTCAGAGCTGAATGAGACCATATCCTTACACTTTCTGATTGGAGAAAAAGAGAAGATCCCCCTCCTCGAGCCCAGAGCACACCGCCAGCACACGCAGCGACAAATTATAATGCGATGTGGAATTATAAAACAAGCGGAGAGCGTTATGTAATAATTAAAGCTCTACTACACGAGCACCGACTCCTGCTGGAAAAAGTGCTGACGCGTCTCCATGCGCGCTCTGGACAGGAATGCGCGCTCGTTGCGCAATATTGCCTCATGCATTCTGGAGCCAAAAGCTGCTCAAGTGTGGAAAAAAAAAGCCAGCAGTCAATATGAAAATTAATCTGTTAATTCCTATTGCGCTGTGGTCTGTTGTGCTCACATTAGCCTATATATGCTGTAATGGGTTGTTATTGTGTTGTTTTGCATTGTATTTATTTTATATGTAATGTTGGAATAATTTATTTTTTATTCCATACACTGTAAATTCTAATTAGTCAGACTTACTTGAAAAAAAGCATGCAAACCGATTGCAACAAGTAGCCTAAAGTGAAATAGGAATAGTATGTTGTGCTAACAAATGCTTAGTTAGTATAGGCTAGTTCACTTACACAAGAGTTCTAGTAACTAAAAAAGAACTGTAGAGAGTACTTGATCTTTTACTTTAGATTTACTCTCGACTTAGTATAGCCACCATTGTTGAGTTTTGCTGAATGTTGAATTCTGTGTGTGACTCAAGCATGATCAGCAAGATATTGTTTCAAATATAGAGGGATTATATCAACCCAATTAAAAGTTTCACAGTTGTTTATGATGTAAGTGTTAGCAGTAAAATTGTAAACGATCATCGACATAAAGGGAAATATTACATAGGTTCATTTTAAAAGGTGACTTAAATTTCTGACTAAATCATTAACTATAGTCAATTATTCAGTCAAAAGCTAGGTCAACTTTTAAAAGCAATCTATTTATTATTTATCTTCCTTTGAAACCAAATAACTGTGATTGCTTGTTGCATCACTGCATCAATAGGAACAGAGTTATAATAATATGAATGTTCCAAGTGCCCAACCAAAGTGAACACTGATCACCATAATGGCGAGTTTGGTGAGTAATAGTACAGAGATTTTTACAAGTTAAAGGGTAATGAAAATTACCCCATGATTTACTCACCCTCAATTTGTGGATATGACATTCTTCTTTCAGATGAATAAAATCGGAGTTATATTAAAAATGTCCTGGCTCTTCCAAGGTTTATAATGGCAGTGACTTGTTGGGTCCTTTTTGAAGTCCATAAAAGTGCATCTATCCATTATATAACTCCACATGGCTCCGGGGGTTAATAAAGGCCTTTTGAAGCGAAGCGATGCGTTTGTGTAAGAAAAATATCCATATTTAAAACATTATAGTCTAAAATAACAGCTTCCGGTGGTCAGCGGTACGCAAGTTGACTTAAGGTGAAAGAGTAGCCCTTGACCCTTGAACCCTTGACGCATGCGTATTGACGAACGCAGAAGCGCAGAGGATAGGTCAAAACAAAACACTGGTTTTGAGAGTCTAAAATGAGAATTGGTGTTGAACATTACCATATATATGTATCAAGCTGTTGTGTGTATCAGAAATCATTAGGTTACACTTTATTTTAAGGTGTCAGTATTACAGTGTAATAATACATTTAAGTACTGAGTAATAATAATTATCTACATGTACTTACTTTAGGGTTAGGTTAGGGTTAGGAGGAGGGTTTGGTTTGAGGTTAATTGCATGTAATTATTCATAATTTATATTTATTACTACAACTAGATGTAATATTAGTAACAATGACACTGTAAAATAAAGTGTTAGCAATCATGATTATAGGCCTAATTATTAGAATATATAAAACATACTTTACTAAGTATAAATATGACCATCTGCCCTGAGTAACAACAATGAACAAGCACAATAAGAATTGCTTTCATTCAGCAAGGATGCATTCAATTGATCAAAGTGACAGTACAAATATTTATAATATTACAAAAGATTATATTTCATATAAATGCTGTTCTTTTTAACTTTTTATTAATCAAAGAATCCTGAAAAAATATACCATGGTTTCCATAAAATTATGAAGCAGCACAAATGCTTACAACATTGATAATAATGAGAAATGGTTCTTGATCAACAAATCATCATATGAGAATTATTTCTGAAGGATGTGACACTGAAGACTGTAATGATGCTGAAAATTCAGCTTTGATCACAGGAATAAATTACACTTTACTTTACTATATAGTATTCACATAGAAAACAGTGTTATAATGTGTGTACTGTTATAAACAGTGTTTATAATAATTGTAATAATATATTTTTCACAATATTACTGACTTGGCCCGCACTCTTGTTACCTGATCATTGGTTTATTTCCCCACCTGCTCTCACTTGTTACCCTCCAGATTTATTTCCCTGGGTGCTTCTTAATACTCAAATGGATGCTTCCTCGTTTCGAGGAAGCGAGGTAGAGACAGATTAGTCTCTTCAGAATCTGAATTTCAATCCAAGTTAAAAACATATCTTTTTACCCAGGCTTATAACTGTCCCTAGAGTATAAGGATGCATCACTCATCGTCTTTTTAGTAAGGTTTGTACTGTTGTTTTTATTGTGCTTTATAAATAAATTTTGATTTGATTCCTGAGGATACACAGGTGTTTCCTTCACTCGCATCCTATGGGGAGCTAAGATGCAAGGACAGGAAACGAGGAAGCACAAAACAGAAATGAGAAGCACCTCACATTTATTCTCCCTTTGTTGTCTGTCCTGTGCTGGTTTGTTTTGGTATTACCGCTTGTGTACCTATTAACCGGTCGACCTAGTCTGTGGATCTTCTGCTAGTTTTACATGTCGTGTCTTGATTTTCTCTACCATGGGCCTTTTGTTTCCCAGCCCGGTTTTTGCCCAGTTTTTTTGTACTGACTTTTATTTTTTTATTAAGATCTTTCTGAGTTTCCCTGGCTGTTCTGTGTTCTGTTTGCAAAACTGTTTGATCGAATAAATGCAGTTTTGGTGAACATAAGAGACATCAAAATATTACCAATCCCAAAGTTTTGATGCACGATTTTAAGTACAATGCTATAAATCCACCATCCTAACAATTTAGATCACGAGGCTATAATACCTTGTAGGGGTGTAACAATACCCTCATGTCACGATTCGATACATATCCCGATACTGAACTCACAATACGATATTACTGCGATACAGGTGACATATGGTAAAAGGTTAGCAAAAATGTACTGTTGATAAAATGGTAAATTTGGTAACATTGGGGATGGAAATTAATAGGCTTGGACTTGGTGCTGGAAACCCAATGCACAAGACAATGGTGACACCAGAATAAAAGTATTCTGATGATTCTGAAGCTGAAAATACAGAATGATTTTAGACGAATATGCTTGCACTCTGTTTAGATATATTTAAAATAATGTAGGCCACTTTTGACTGGAAACAAGACATTTGGCATTATTAGGACCCACAAATATTCCCCCATTGCAATACTATACATTATATTCAACATTATATATTAATAGTTTAATGTAGTACAGACACGAAAACTCTGTAAACTTGATTTTCTTTCCTCACATAGTATTTTTCATTTTGGGTGAACTATTCACTATACAAATTGTCACTATCCACGATACTGTTTTATTTTTGTATTGCAATATATTGTTACACCCCTATCTTGACAATTCTACTCTTCACAAACAGGATTGAAATAATAAGAGATTACTGACACCAGTAAAATAATATAGTACTACACATGCCTATGTCATCTTGAACTTTCTATGGCGATACTGGAGATAAAACACAGAGTTCGGCAAAGGACAGATGATGTTAGAGCAAGACATGCTGTTCATTAACCCACCACAGGGCATAAACTCCCAGAATGCCCTAATTATTCATTTAAAAAATCATTACTACTACAAACCAAAGCCCTCTATTAAAATACATAATGGTAATGTATTACATAAGAACACTATATACACATAGATATTTGTGCATTATAAGATAGATGTTTGTTTATGCTGTATTACATACTGTATTTATTGTGCTGTGAAGTTTTATTTGTGTTGTATTATATTGTAATGTTGCAGGAATTATAGGAATTCCATTGTATTTGCTCATAAGGCAGTAAAGTACTGGTATTACTCTACTAGTTTACCTTCTTCATATCGGTCCGACACACACAGTGTAAACACAAGCTCATAGTCCAGTGAACCGGTTGGTCTGACCTGTACTCTCAGCGCTGGTCTGTGGTGTGATGTTGATCATAGTCTCTGGGATTTGAACATATTATTCCATTGCCACATCCCTGTGCTATTTAAACCATGGTACGTGTTAAACAAACAGCTGAGTAAGATAATGATTCACAACAGAAAATTATTTCAAGGCCCAATTTCAGTATAATCCCAGACTGACTGACAGTAGAACAGTGTGTGTTTATGTGTGTGAACTGTTCTTTATTCTCTTATTGTTTTATGGAATAATTATTAATAATTAATAATGCAAATTATTCTATTGTAAACAAGCCAATCACAAGCATAATATAAACACATTTATCTTTTTTTGTCTTTTAATAAATAAATGTATCTTTATTATTTGATGTTTTTGGCAATAACAAAAGCAATCATAGAAATAAAAATGAATAAACCATATACAGTGGTGGCTAAAATTATTAGAACACCTGACAAATCTGAACATATTGACCTTTTTTTGCCTCCAAAACATGGTTTAATTTCATAATGTTCATGAAACATGCATATGGTTGCTCTGACCATCAAATATCACATGAAATGAGTTGTACTGTTTTTATCCACTTTTAACTTTAATATTTGGTATGTACACCTTTTGCAGCGATTACAGCAGCACGTCTCTCTGGCATAGTGTCTATATTTCCTCTGAGAACTTCAACACTAATGTTATGCCATGCCTTCTGCAACTGAAGCCAAAGGCTTTCCTTTAAATGTACAGTACACTCTAAAAAAAAAAAAGGTTCTATACGGCACCAAAAATGGTTCTTGGCTCGTAATCATAGGGGAACCTTTTTTAGTGCTATATAGCACCAATTTTGGTGCTTCAGTGGTTCTTCAGCAGTTCTTCAGAGGTTCTTCACCGGTTCTTTGACTAAGGTGCTATATAGCACCGCTAACTAAGGTGCTATATAGCACCGCTACCATATACATAACATGTTAAGATATGGTGCTATATAGCACCAAAAGTGGTTCCTCTATGATTACGACGAAGAACCATTTTTGGTGCCATATAGAACCTTTTTTTTTTTTTAGAGTGATCTGTCCAGTTTATTTTCCAACTCGTCCCAAATGTTTTCGATGGGGTTGAGGTCTGGACTTATAGGGGGCCAGTCCATCATTTTCAATGTTCCAGCTGTCGCAGGAAGTTCCGGCAATAGTTAGAAGAATGTTTCGGGGTCATTGTCCTCTTGGAAAATAAATCCAGGCCCAATAAGACGACTCCCAAATGCCAAGTATTCTTATAATATGTGAGATGGTGGTCCAGTGGGTTAAACCATGGAACTGATATGCAGAAGGTTGCTGGTTTGATCCCAGTGGTCACCACCAGTGAGTCCTTGAGCAAGGCACTTTACTCCATGTTGCTCCTGGGGGATTGTCCCTGTAATAAGGTCCCTGTAAGTCGCTTTGGATAAAAGCGTCTGCCAAATGCATAAATGTAATAATTTTGGCCACTACTGTATAGACATTTTTAAAACCAATAAAAAGGACAAAAACAAAATCACTAAAACTCTAAGTAAAATTAAAATTAAAGCTGAAAATATAAAAAATAACTAATTTAAATTATTTATAAAATTATAATAGTATGTTAATGATACTTAAACAACACTATTTGGTGAAAATTGTATTTATTTAAAAACAAAAAAACATGAATATGGATATTGTACTTTATTTATGGATATATGTAATAAATTTGGATATTGGATATGGATATTGTAATACATTTTTATTTTTAACTAGACTTTGTGGAATCTCATATTTGTCCTGATTCGCCGTACTTATGCACTATTGTATGCCGTTTTGTATAAATAGTGTGAGTAGTGTGTTCCCACTGAAAATTCCAAAAAGAACTTGCACTTTAAATATCTGGATGATGCACTTAATTAACTGAAAAATGTGGAATGTTGGACACTTCATGTATTCAATACATGGTTGAGTACACAGGCTAGTATACACAGATCAGGCATAACGTTATGACCATCGACAGGTGAAGTGAATAACACTGATTATATCTTCATCACGGCACCTGTTAGTGGATGGGATATATTAGACAGCAAGTGAACATTTTGTCCTCAAAGTTGATGTGTTAGAAGCAGGAAAAATGGGCAAGTGTAAGGATTTGAGCGAGTTTGACAAGGGCCAAATTGTGATGGCTAGACGACTAGGTCAGAGCATCTCCAAAACTGCAGCTCTTGTGGGGTTTTCCCGGTCTGCAGTGGTCAGTATCTATCAAAAGTGCTCCAAGGAAGGAACAGTGGTGAACCGACGACAGGGTCACGGGCGGCCAAGGCTCATTGATGCACGTGAGGAGCGAAAGCTGGCCTGTGTGGTCCGATCAAACAGATGAGCTACTGTAGCTCAAATTGCTCAAGAAGTTAATGCTGGTTCTGATAGAAAGGTGTCAGAATACACAGTGCATCTCAGTTTGCTGTGTAGACAGTCAGGGAGCCCATGCTGACCATGCTGAAAGGATCTGCTGCTAACATCTTGGTGCCAGATACCACAGCACACCTTCAGGGGTCTAGTGGAGTCCATACCTCGATGGGTCATGGCTGTTTTGGCAGCAAAAGGGGGACACAATATTAACACAATATTAGGAAGGTGCTCATAATGTTATGCCTGATCAGTGTAAGTGCATAGTGTACAGTCCATTGACTAGTCCTATTCCCGCTGTTACATCTGTTTAGCACCAGTAGATGGCAGCATATCTCCTTGCATTTTCTCAAGAGGCCGTCGAGGTCTTCCATGAAGTTCATCAGGTTTAATTGTGCAGTTAAACACTCACCTCCTCTGTGTGCAATGCACTGGAAGTTTAATCGAAGACTAATGTGTTACAACTCATATTAACACTGGACTGACACTATGATGACAATAAATTCAGTGTTAGCACAATAGCTTGGAAATCAGATGTTGTGGTTTACTGCCTCACACACACCGGATGTATTGGCCTTGGTGTAGGCAGATCCAGCATCATATGCTGGTTTATTGCAGTCTTTTATTGCTGTTTGGGGGGGGGGTTATCATCTAAACACCTCAGCAAAAACACTGCAGCAGGAAGAGTTTGTTCTGTAGTGCCTCTAAATGTGCCAGAGAAAATATGTGAAAACATATTTGAAGAGCAGTGAAGAAGATCAGTTGACTGAACATTAATGATCAAATTAAATGATCTTCTCGCACTAAATATGCAGAAACTCTTTATTTTCAGTTGACTGAACATTATTGGTGTTCCTGGCTCGTTATTATAAAATAGCTAACATAACAATTGGAGGGGAAACAAACGATGCTACAGCACCAACAGGCCAAAAGCTGCACAAAATAAGTTTTTGTTTTGTTGTGTTTTTTTTTTTTAAAGGAAAATGTTAGTGGTGTTAGCCATCATAATTGCTGGTTGCCACACTCTATCAGAAAAAAAGGTACAAAAGCTGTCACTGGGGCGGTATACCTTTTCAAAAGGTACACCTTTGTTCCTTTTAGGTACTATTATGTACATTTAAAGTTCCAATATGCATGGTGCCACTCCAGTGACAGCTTTTGTACCATTTTTTCTGAGAGTGCAGGGCATTAAGTGGTTGTTGGTGATTTCTGGATGTTTGCTTACTTGTCCAATTCAGAAGAACCTGCTTTTCGCTGATTCATCTGATGAATTAGTAAAAGCTGAAGTGCAATACTTACAGTTAGGTGTTTATTCAAATCACTAACCCTTTTAATGAAAATGCTGCATATGTCTTTTCATTGTGATTCAGTTCAGGCAGAATCTCAAATTCCCTCAGATGAGAGAGCGTGACATCCCATATCACATCCTGCTTAACATTTAAACTAATAAGGGGGAAGAGGAAAGACATATTTCCTGGATAGATGTTCGTGACAAGAATTACATGAGGCTATATGAAATAGCATATACCAGGGGTCAGACAGCTAAGATAAATGCTGACTGAGAAATAAACACAGACATTTAATATTTATTTACACATAACCCGTAAAGTAAACGCTCAATCATGTCTGTTTGAAACCCATTCAGCCGTTATGTGTATTTATTGTTACTTTTCAAGCAACTATCACTGAGTTAAATGTATATCTCCATCGCCTTGACCTGAATAAAATTTTAATAGCATAGAGATTTGATATGTATTGTGAACTCTATTGAGTACTAAAGTTGTAACATTCGTAACGTAAAATGTTAACATAATAGTATATCAGCAATAGCCTAAAATAACACTGCATCCTCGCCCTTTATTTATTTTGCATAAAAAGATTTTCTGAACAAATATTCTGCTCATACAGTGAAAGTCAAAGGGGTCCAATGTTGTTTAGATAATAAATGATGACATAATTTTCATTTTAAACTATAACCAACAAGACTGCACACTTGCAATTAGTGTAGTGAACCCTGACTAAATGAATTTACATGCATTTGACAGGTGCTTTTAAGTAAACCAACTTACACTGAATTCAAGTCAAACATGTCAAGTGTGCCGTTTGATCTACAGAAATGGCGTTCTGAGACTGTTTACATGTCAGCCCATTAAAATAAGCTCAAAATAATTAGGAGCAATTGCTTTTACGTATTTTCTTCCTTTTAGGCCTTAAAGGAACAGTTCACTCAAAAATAAAAATTATCCATAATTTACTCTCTCAAGTAATCCTAGGTATATATGACTTTCTTCTTTCAGCATGTTGGTGATAACAGTTTAGAACTCAAGACCAGATGTCAAGAATGAAGACCAAGAATCAGAAGTGCGATTAAAGAAAAAAATACTGAAGACTAGTTTGCAGTTTCATCAATAGAAGCCAGCTTCAAGTCTCACACAGAGTTTGTAGGCCGCGCTCCCTGCATACACAAATTTTCCACGGTCTTTAGGTTACATGATTCTGATTGGCTAAGAGAAAATAGTAAATCTCCACACATGGACTTATGTCCATATGTCTTATGTCATTAGATTTAGATTTAATCAGAAACATATCTCCATTGGAGGTTTTTGTAGACGCGGGAACCCCGGAATTAGGCCTGAATACTAGCACGCATACACAGATACACAGCTTCTTCAAAGTTGGAGTTGGTCGAGTTCCGGCCAGAAACTTTCCCAAAACATTCTGATACCATGTACTTTCTCTCAGGAAGAGGTATATACAATATTCACCATTATTCTCTAGTGATGGAAGATGCAAAGGAAATATAAAAGCTATAAATATACAATGAATAATAATAAATAAATAAATATAAATAAATGTAAAAGCATATCATTCTACAACTCTACAGGGAAAAGGAATGAAACCAAATACAGACTTTAGAGAACATATGAAAAGAATAATAAACAATCAAACTAGAAAAAATCGTTTAAATCATTTCGATTTAAGAGAGGAGGAGCTACATCCTATTTCATATGGATGCATGCACTTTTTGGGGCTTCAAAAACTCTGGCACTATTTAGTGCCATTACAAAGCTGGGAAGAACCAGAATATATAGGCCTAACTCTGATTGTGTTTGGCACAACTAACTCTGATTTGTTGAGTCATTTACAAATGATGGGATGATTTTCATTTTTGGTTGAACTATTCCTTTAAGGTGCACTGCTATGTCAGTGAAACGGTCAAATACATCCGTCTGTTTCACATAGAAGAATAATGGAAAGCAGCTCGGTGGGACGCACAAAAAAAAAAAAAAAAAAAAAAACGCATTGTGAACGGCCCCTCACACCTGAAGTCACTGGTGGAGATCCGAAGACCTTCAAGGTTTTCTTTCCCATTTCATTTGACATGCCGCTGACAAAGTCCAACATCCCACCGTGTGTTTAATTAATCTCATTTTGCTTGCACCACAGCTGTTATAGAGCCGCGCGTGCATCTGCAGGGAATACTTATAAAGCAGGTGGTTTTACTGCAGTCTGTTTCTCTGAAGAATCACCTCATTCACTTCCACAGTCTGTGACAGTTCTTCAACACTTCTCGTGGCCTCAGTAATCGGCTTTTTATGCAAAGAAAGCTCTGTGCACTCCACTGCTGATGCACTACTGTGTGTGTGTGTGTGTGTGTGTGTGTGTGTGTGTGTGTGTGTGTGTGTGTGTGTGTGTGTGTGTGTGCGTGCATTAGACAGCTTTAAACGACAGCACCAAATGTTGCTTACCGGTCCCTTGAGAATCACAGTTCAGTGGGTTCTTTTTCTCTCGTCTATTTACACATGTTCTATTATGCATCTTTTTTCTCTCCTTTTGTCTTAGAATAGAAATCTGTTCACACATTGTACCCAAGCAAATGTGTTGTAAGCGTTACATTGTGCCACCCTCTAAAAAGAAATTCAGGGGCCCTTTTTACCACAGCTTAAAGGCACAATATGTAATGTTTCAGCATTAAAAATATAAAAAATCACTATATCTATGTTATATATTTTTTAAAGTTGTGTGTTTACATTATCCCGACAGTTCCAATTAACTTCTAAATCCAGAGAAATTAATATTTTAATTCGAAGACACGGACCGTGTCTTTATTTCCGTTATGTCGCCCGTCTATCACGTCATATCCGCGTTTGCGTCTTCCTTCGGAACTCGGCGGAACCGCCAAACTCAAAGAGGAACCATGACAGCCGTACGATAATGGATCATGACTACTCTTTGCCTGTACGTTCTGCCAGCTCAACAAAGCGCAAACGTACGGGTGAAAAAAATGACCCGAGAAGATTTTGGGACAGTAGAAGAAGCAAGAGACGTGTAAACCTTGGAGAAGCCTTTGAAAGATGGCGAAATCTTCGTGACAAGCTCGGACTGCAGAGAGATGCTGATCTCGCTTGCGTTTTAATAAACAGGTAAATTAAGTAACCATTCAGCTAACATAATATTCATATAATCATAGCATGCTGTATGTTTGCATATTGCATAACGATCTTGACCACATTGAGACGCGTTTTGCTGAATACGTATACATTTTGTATTGTATCTGCGTTTCAAACACACACAATGACACCTGATTCGGCTTATGAAACCTATAATTATTACAATTACATGTGATGAAACATGTTTTGTAGCGAAAAGAGTCTGGACAACATCTCTCCAGGACGAGGGTAGTAGATGCCTGATCTAAACGTTAGTAGCAGCAACTCAAGTTGATAGACAGAATGTTCGACAAGCGCGGATGCCATGTCAACATACCTATAATTTGAGTCACTTAAATTATGATATGCGGTTAATATGTCAACATACCTATAAATCACTCAACTTATAGGTATGTTGACATAGCGACCGCCCGCACAACATTCTGTCTCACACATTAGCTAACGTTACTGATAAGTTACTGATGAGCTAACAGTAGCTCGCTGCTATTTAATTAGATTGATTACATAAAGTGAAAAGCCATAACTAAACGTAACAACAATAGAGATGTAATATAACAATACTTTACCTTGTCAGTGAACATGTTTTCTGCTGGAGATGCCAGATTCGCTGGTTGACAGTGACAATGACAACAACTCCCATGAGCCCACGCACTTTCCCGACGTCATCAAAGTACGTCTGTTGTTATTATTTTGAATGAGTGACCCCTAGTGGCCAAAAAATACATACTGCACGTTTAAGTAAATGCATGGTTGCATGTAAAAAAAAAAACAAAACAAAAAAACTGCTGACATAATAAAGGTGATCATTATATCAACTTAATATTGATATAAACTTTATAAACTTAATACAACTATAAAATTTATAACTAAATTTTTTCTTTTTAAATTGTACTATTAAAGCTTCAGTCTGTAAGTTTCGCCTCTTTGTCACCATCTCTGTTTGAAACCTGCAGGTGCAGTTATTTGTGGAATTATCATCTTTATGTGGGTTGTGCATTGGCTTATTATTATTATTATTATTATTATTATTATTATTATTATTATTATTATTATTATTATTATTATCTGAAGAAGTGAATAACATGCCTGCCACTTTTGTTCAGACCAACTCAGAAAAAAAAGCATTAATAAATGGTGCTACCAATGGTGATTAAAACATCACATGAAACCGTGCATATTATTATTATTTTTATACTATGTTCTCAAAATGTTAACGTTAACAACATCAGCATCGCGTGACTGTGTGTATTTTAGTGTGTATTAGCATTACCTGTAGATTTAAATTTCTGCACAGTCTAATCTTTTGATTGACAACGGGTGAATCTCCAGTTGTCACTGATGATTGTCGTTTGGTCTTTTCTTGATTACAATCCACCATCAAAATGATAAGTTTAATTATTCCAGCTCCTGTGAGAAAAGGCTATAAATGAATCCGCCTGCAGCATCCTAACTAAAATATTTTGTCAATAAAATACAATTATTAACTTTTAAAAATAAAATAATGGCATTTTTTAATCAATAAAAATATAAGAATTTTTGATTTTGACAACAAACACATCATTAAAGAAGAGAAGATCCCAAGATGGCAGCGTGAGTACATCGCGAGGCTCGGGGTCTCTCCAGATTCTGTAATTTTGCAGTATTTTTCTTGCTTATCTCGGGTCTGTTCGTGCAGAACAGTTGTGCCTCTACATCGTACACCCGTAGTGAGATTTTGGATATTGGTTTGCAAATTTCCGACAGTTTTATGGACAATCTTCGACTCCTTCCTGAGATCGCTAGGACACCCGAGGCTATGCACTCTACCTGGCCGGGTGGAAGTGCTCGCAGGCGGCGTCGAGATTGTAAACAAAGGCGGGGGAAGCGCGGAGGACTAAGAGCTAAGCTAAGGCTAACACCACACCGGCTCTCTTTACTGAGCATTTTCCTTGCCAATGTATGGTCGCTAGTGAACAAAATGGAGGAGATTCGACTCAGCATCACACACAGCAAGAAACGTTTGAACTGTAACGTCCTAATCTTCACAGAAACCTGGTTAAATAGCGGAATACCGGACACCGCTATTGAGCTAGTGGGACGCCACACACTCCGGGCGGATAGAACATTAGATGGCTCCGGTAAGACCAGAGGTGGTGGATTGTGCATTTACATTAACAAAGCTTGGTGCACAAACTCTGCTATTGTTGGGAGTCATTGTTCAGCTAACCTTGAGTTTCTCATGGTTAAATGTAGACTGTTTTATCTACTGTGGGAGTTCACCTCCACCATTATAACTGCAGCCTATATTCCCCCGGATGCTGATGCCAAGCTTGCTATGAAAGAACTTCATGCAGCCATCAGTAAACAACAGACTGTTCACCCCGAAGCTGCTTTTATTGTTGCAGGTGACTTCAGTGCTACCCAAGTTTCACCAGCATGTTTCCTGTCACATCAGAGGAAACAAAACCTTAGACCATGTTTACACAAACATGGCTGGAGCCTACGTTGCGACACCCCTCCCCCACCTGGGACAGTCAGATCACCTTTCTTTGTTCCTCACCCCCAAATATGCACCCCTCATCAACCGTGTGAAGCCATCAGTGAAGACCATCAAGGTGTGGCCTGCGGGGGCAGATTCCACACTCCAGGAAAGGTTTCTAAACACAGACTGGAGTATGTTTGCTTCTCAGGCCACCAGTGGCGCTCACACGGACATTGACTCCTACACCTCCTCTGTATTGGATCATATCAATACCACCATTGACAGTGTTACAACCCAGAAACAGATCACCACATACCAAAATCAGAAGCCTTGGATGAACAAGGAAGTGCGACTCCTGTTGAAGTCACGCAACACTGCCTTCAGATCAGGAGATGCACAAGCCTACAGCACATCCAGAGCAAACCTGAAGAGGGGCATCAAAAAGGCCAAGCACTGCTACAAGCTAAAGATAGAGGGACACTTTTCCAACTCTGACCCTCAACGCATGTGGCAGGGCATTCAAGCCATCAGTGATTATAAACCCACCCACTCCACCCCTGCAGCCACTGATGTAAATTTCCTGAACGAGCTAAATTACTTTTATGCTCGCTTTGAAAGAGACAACAGAGAAACTGCCACCAAGCTCAAACCCTCAGCTGACCACCCACCAATCACACTCTCCTCCACAGATGTCTGCAAGGCACTGAGCAGGATCAGCGCGCACAAGGCTGCTGGACCAGACAACATCCCTGGTCGTGTTCTCAGGGCATGTGCGGAGCAGCTCGCTGGGGTTTTTACAGACATTTTCAACCTGTCTCTTGCCCAAGCATCTGTACCAACATGCTTTAAATGCTCTTCCATTGTGCCAGTGCCAAAACACTCTAGCCCTACCGCCCTGTAGCACTCACACCCATCGTTATGAAGTGCTTTGAGCGGCTGGTCCTGGAACACCTAAAAGACTCTCTACCATCCACATTGGCCTCTCACCAGTTTGCCTACTGCTGCTATAGGAGCACAGAGGATGCAGTTTCCATGGCACTGCACTCTGTGCTCACCCATCTGGACAATAAGAACACTTATGCATGCATGCTGTTTGTTGACTTCAGCTCAGCATTCAACACTGTCATCCCAACCAAGTTAATAGCCAAACTTGGAGACCTGGGAATCAACACCTCAATGTGTAACTGGATTTTGGACTTCCTAACCGACCCCAGAATGTTCGATCAGGATTCACCTGCTCCACGTCCATCACACTTAAAACTGGTGTACCACAGGGCTGTGTGCTAAGCCCGTTTCTATACTCCCTCTTCACCTCCGACTGCAAGCCTGTGTATGGATCTAATTCCATTGTCAAGTTTGCAGACGACACTACGGTGATTGGGCTCATCAGCAACAACGATGAGACTGCCTATAGGGATGAGATCCAGCACCTGGCCACATGGTGCACTGAAAATAACCTGCTCCTCAACACCAACAAAACGAAGGAGCTCATCGTGGACTTCAGGAAAGAGTCAAGAGGCACACACGACACCATCCACATCAATGGAATGGCTGTAGAGCCTGTCTCCAGTTTCAAGTTCCTGGGGATCCACATCTCGGCGGATATGTCGTGGGCAACCAACACCTCCAGCCTGGTCAAGAAGGCTCACCAGCGTCTTTTCTTCCTGAGGACACTGAGGAAGAATCAGCTCTCCTCGGCTATCCTGGTGAACTTCTATCGCTGCGCAATAGAAATCATCCTGACCAACTGTGTCGCAGTATGGTATGGGAGCTGCTCTGTTGCGGAGCGCAAGGCACTGCAGCGGGTGGTGAAAACTGCCCAGCGCATCACAGGGACTCCACAGCCTGCCATCGAGCACATCCAGAGGAAACGCTGTCTGCATCGAGCTCGCAGCATCCTTAAGGACTCCTCTCACCCAGCCCACAGACTGTTTTCTCTCCTGCCCTCCGGCAGGCGTTTCAGGTGCCTCCGAACCAGGACCAGCAGACTAAAGAACAGTTTTTTCCCCAGAGCTGTCTCTTTATTGAACTCGAACCCCCGTTGATCCACTTCCCTTATATACTGCTAACTACCTCACATCTGCCTTCACTTGTTATTTGCACTACTGAAATGTCAATTTGCACTACCGACTGTTTATTACAGTAACAACTGTTTACTTATGCATCTTGCATGTGTGGAAAGTTTTAAACAATGTGTTACAACTAACCCCGCGTTAGGTTGTGCCCCGCTCTCCCCTACATCAGGTGTTATGGGAAGTTTTCCCGGTTCCGGCAGACCTAGTTTATGCAGCCTAACAATAATTTAACTGATTTGAATAATAGAAATTGATAATGTTCTATGTGTATGCCATAGTAAAGAGATGTGTTTTTAGTCTAGATTTAAACTGACACAGTGTGTCTGCTTCCCGAACAATGCTAGCAAGACTGTTCCAGAGTTTAGGTGCTAATTAGGAAAAGAATCGACCGCCATCAGTTGATTTTGATATTCTAGGGATTATCAACTGGCCAGAATTTTGAGACCGCAATAGATGTGATGGAGTAAAATGCATTAAGATCTCACTCAAGTACTGGGGAGCTAAACCATTTAGTGCTTTGTACGTAGCTAATTAGCTAATTAATTTTAAAATGTATGCAATGTTTAATAGGGAGCCAGTGCAGTGTTGACAGAACCGGGCTAAAATGATCATGCTTCCTGGTTCTAGTAAGAACTCGAGCTGCTGCGTTTTGGACCAGCTGGAGTTTGTTTATTAAGCATGCAGGGCAACCACCCAGTAGAGCATTACAATAATCTAGCCTTGAGGTCATGAACGCATTAACTAACTGTTCAGCATTTTGCATTGAGAGCATACATCGTAATTTAGAAATATTTTTAAGATGAAAAAAATGCAGTTTTACAGAAGCTCGAAAAGTGGCTTTCAAATGAGAGATTGGTATCAAAGAGCACACCCAGGTTCCTCACTGACAACGAAGACATGACAGAGCAGCCATCAAGTGTTAGGCAGTATTCTAGATTACTACTTGTGGAGTTTTTTTTGTCCAATAATTCTGTTTTTTTCTTTTCAGAATTAAAGGGATAGTTCACCCAAAAATGAAAATTAGCCCATAATATACTCACCCCCAAGTTATCCTAGGTGTATATGGCATTCTTCTTTCAGACGAATAAAATCGGAGTTATATTACAAAAGTCCAGGCTAATCCAAGCATTAGAATTTGATTCATAGTTGCTCTGTTTTTGAAGTCCATAAAAAGTGCCTCTGTCCATCAAATAACAAACACCACGTGGCTCCGGGGTGTTAATAAAGGCCTTCTGAAGCGAATCGATGTGTTTGTGTAAGAAAAATATTCATATTTAAAACTTTATCAAGTAAACTTTCAGCCGAACACCTCAGTACTGTGATACGGCCTAAATCCTGACTGGAAATCCTCACAGATACCATTTCTTTCTTAAAAGGAACATAGTTATGAGGAACACATTCCATCTAGTGGAAGCGTTTGGTACTGCATCCAAACAAAATCATACTGAAAGCCTCAAATGTGGCCCACAATTTGTATACTTGTTAGCTTGTTAAGATTCTATAACTTTTTTATAAGCTTCTTTAACTTCCTTTGTTTTTTTTTTTGTTTGTTTTTTTAATGAATGTTGGTAACTAGACAGTTTATGACTTCCATAGTAGGAAAAAAAATATTATGGAAGTCAATGGCTACCGTCAACTTTCTGGTTACCAACTGTGGGGAAAATCTAGAATATATATAGATTAATATAATTGTGAATTGAAAGCTAGACTCACCTAATCTTTATTATGTTTATATAATTTCCGTTCTGTTATTAATAATTGCTGGTTAATTATTCAGTACATGCATGTAAATTTTGTAGTATACTTACAGCTATGTGAAGGGTGTCCAATGGGTGGCGGTAGCCAGGTGCGGAACCCCGGGGAAGACCAAAAAGAGAAGAAGAAGAGTTAGTTTGTTGTTCGCGCGAGTTTTGACGAGACGATCAGTATATAGTGTGGTATTGTACTGTGTGGTACGGAGCTGTAGCAAATGGTGCTGACTGAATAAACGAACCCAACCAAATCACGCGCTTGTCATCTCTTTCAAGTGTGTTACAAAATACTGGCGACGAGGATGGAGTTGTCAACGAAGACGGTGAGCATGGATATTGAGCAACTGCCAGATCAGCTGAGCGCGGCGTTGCTCCAGCTGCGGCTCGATCAGCTGCTCGAGGTGTGTGTATATGAAAAACTGTCAGTTGAGGGACACAGCAAACGTCACTCGCTGATCAGATTAATAAGTGAAGCAGTAGAGACTGTTATTGACACAGAAGATGAGGATGTAGCCCGTCAGCATGTGAAAGATTTGCTAGAGCTTACGAGCTGTATGACACAACGCAGCGACCGCACGGTACAAGATGGCGGCGATGACGCAGACAGAAATTCAGCGGAGCTCGCGCATTTAAAGAAACAGTACGCCGAATTGCAGCATCATTTTGAGTTATCAACAAATGTGCTAAAAAACGAAATCCAACGCCTGAGCTTGAAAGTTCCTGATGTGCCAAGCTCCCCTGTGTTTTCCCAACACCAGCATGCAGTTCCCGAAGTCACCATCCGACGTGATTTTAAAATGAATGGTAAAATTGGAGAAAGGGGACAGAAAGATAAGCTGTCATATAACAACTTGATGCAGCAAATTGATGCTGGAATGAACAAGGGACACAGAGAGTCTGAGACAATTGATGCAGTGATAAGAGCAGTCAATCCAGGTATGAGTCTACGTGATATGCTGGAGATCAAGATAGATTTAACCCTTTCTCAGCTGCGCACAATTCTTAAAGGCCATTATAAGGAAGAAAGCTCAACAGACCTGTATCATTGATTGATAAACATCACTCAAGAGGGTCGTGAGTCACCACAAAACTTCCTATTCCGTGCTATTGAGTTGAAAGAAAGACTTTTAGCTGCTGCTCGAGACCCGGATGGAGAAGAACCGTATAGTCCTGATCTCATACAGAGGAGATTCCTGCGCGCGCTAGGAACTGGGTTATCTAACGATCACATTAAATATCAGCTTAAAACCTACCTTGATGATCCAAAAATCAAAGATGAAGTTCTCATCACTGCAATGAACGAAGCTGCAAGTCTTGAGTGGGAACGACAGCAAAAGTTCAAGAAAAATGCCCACATTAAAGAGACTAAAGTCACTGAAGTTCCAGCAGAACTACATCAAAGTCAAGAGAGAATGGGTCATGCTGTGGGAGGTAAAGAACAGCCTGCGCACACACAAGTGAAAGCTTTGAAAACTCCACAGGTCATGGACAAGAAAGACTCTGAGCTTTATGAGGTGGTCAAACAGTTAAGAGAGGAGATTGGAGAAATGAGGAAAGTGATGAGTACTCACCGTTACGCTCAGCCACGAGAAAGGAAAAGAGGATGCCGTGGGTGTCAGGATCATGGTAGGGGTGACCATTGTGATCATTGTTTTAAATTTGGGCAAAGTGGACACCTTTCCAGAGGGTGCAGGGGATCACCTGCAGAAAGAGCAGAAAGAGGACACTCAGCTAGCAGTATGACGTTAACAACTCACACAACGTCGTCACTGTGGCCGGAACATCAAAGTGAACTCCTGTGTGACAGCATTAAGCAGCTGGAAGCCCGGGAGGCTGCAAAGCAGAAGGAGAGTCACCTACAGCTTATCAGATCCGTATTGGAGAGAAATGTATGGTGAACTGCTTCTTTGATGGTGTACCAACACAAGCGCTATGGGATACAGGCTCACAAGTCTGTCTCATGAATGATAAATGGAGGAAAGAACATCTCCCACATACAACACTACGCGGCCTCGAAGAAATCCTAGGTCCGGGAAGCCTCACCGGTCGAGCAGTGAATCAAACAGCTGTCCCGTTCGAAAGCTGGGTCGAAGTGACATTTAAGCTGGGAACAGACAAGGCCACACCACTGGAATTGGAGATACCAGTATTGATATGTGGTGATGATGAAGTGGCAGAGGAACCCATTATTGGTTACAATGTCATCGAGTATCTGTTGAACAGTGGTGTTGAGCGACCTACCAGTGTAACGACCAAAGCCATGAGTACTGCACTATCCTGTGATTGCAAGAAAGCAGAGGTGCTGCTGAACTTAGTGAGAAGTCAGGACGATGGGTGCAGCGGTGGAGTAGCGAAAGCAGGAAGGTCAGTGACAGAAATTCCAGCTAAACAGGCTAGAGCTGTGAAATGTTCTATTCGAACGGGTCCTTTACTATCTGACATTACCCAAAGCCTGTTCCATAAAAACAGTGAACAAGTCACTCAATCTACAGAAAACAGAGAGACAACGTTAACCAGTCAAAAGGAAAACTTATGGGACCCTCCTGTATGCGTTGACCACCTAACACCCGAACAGCAACAGAAAGTGAAGCAGCTTTTAAGGGAGGAGAGCGGTGCTTTTGCTCGTGATGCCAGCGATGTAGGATGTATTCCATCTCTCCAGCTAAAAATCCGCCTCAATGACACCACACCTGTAAGACACACGTACATGTCTGTCCCAAAGCCACTGCGCAGAGAGGTTAAAGAATACCTGGAGGATCTGTTGAATAAGGGATGGATTACGAAATCGAAGTCACCATACTCTTCACCAGTAGTTTGTGTGCGTAAGAAAGATGGAACTCTCCGCCTCTGCTGTGACTACCGAGAGTTAAACAAGAAATCCATTCCAGATAGACACCCCATTCCCCGAATTCAAGACATGCTTGACAGTTTGGCAGGCAGCGCCTGGTTCTCGGTCCTTGATCAAGGCAAAGCCTATCACCAGGGGTTTGTAGAGGAATCCAGCCAACCTCTTACCGCATCTATAACACCGTGGGGATTATATGAATGGGTGTGGATCCCTTTCGGATTGTCAAATGCACCTGCCGAATTCCAAAGGAGCATGGAGGAGTGCCTGCGAGAACTGCGCAATGAGGTATGTCAGCCGTATCTAGATGATAATTTAGTTCACTCAAAAATGTTTGAGAATCATCTACAGGACATTAGAAAGGTGTTGCAGTGTTATCAGAATCATGGTGTCAAGCTAACGCCTCGAAAATGTGAAGTGTTCCCACATTAGGTACGATTCCTAGGGAGGATGGTAACAAAAGATGGGTACACAATGGATCCGGCTGACATCACTCCTGTCCAAGCGCTGAAGGAGAGGATCCCTCAGACAGTTGGTGAGGTGAGAAAGTTATTAGGGTTTCTCTCTTACTACCGGTCATACATTGAGAACTTTTCTCGCAAAGCCGCTCCTCTTTACACATTGCTCACTGAAACGAAGACAACAAAGGGGAAAGTACAGCTGAAGCGGAAATGCAAAGCTTACATCATCACATCCAGTCCTGTGGACAGATGAACATCAAGAAGTTCTCTGCGAGCTAATTGACCACTTATCTAATCCACCGGTGCTGGGATATCCCGATCTGGATGAATCTTTTGTACTCCACTGCGACGCTTCACAGGATGGCCTTGGGACAGTGCTGTATCAAAGACAAAGAGGCAAGTTAGTGGTGATCGCATACGGATCAAGAACTCTAACCCCTCCCGAGAAAAATTATCATCTTCATTCAGGAAAGTTGGAGTTTTTGGCCATGAAGTGGGCCATATGTGAGCGGTTCAGGGACTATGTCTATCATGCACCATCATTCGTTGTGTGCACCAGTGTTAATTTCGTTAACGAAGACGATGACGAAAAATATTCGTTAACGGCCACTTTTTCTGTGACTAAAACGAGACGTTGACAAGCTAAACTAATATCTGATGATAAAAACTATGACGAAACGTATGCCGTTTATTTGTTGACGAGACGAGACGAGACTAGAAAGTTATTTGAGGAATATCGGACATTAAAAATACATGATCTCTTCCTATGCCGTCAAAAATGCGTGTCCGTCAAAGAAGGCGTCTCCAACAGTATCCAGCCAGCTGCAGGCACGCAGCAGCAGCTGACGTCACATGTACTGGTAGTCTAGGCTACCAAATTTGAACTAGAGTAGCAAGCTCGCTGCAACTATGGCGTCAGCGGCACCTGCATTTTTAGGAAGGAAAAGAAGAGATGATATCTGGAAGCATTTCACTTATATGTTATCTGAAGGGAAAACAGTGTGTAATGTCACAGAATCTCACGACGACGGAGAGAAGCCCTGTGGCTATAAACTGTGCGGAAAAAACACGACGAATCTTAAAAGACATCTGAAGTCACATCACCCCAGTGTTTATGCGGCCACCATCACGGTAAGTAAGCTGACTAAAGTATTTTTCCCAAAGGGAAAAACAAAGTTTGTTTTGATTCTTAAACTATAATACCATTTTATCTATCCTTCATATATGATCCTACCTTAGAAATTAGCGGACGACACAGCATACAGGCTATCAGTGGCGGCTACTGGTCTGTCAGAGAGGGGAAGCTCATTGATGAACTCATGAATGAATGAACGATCAAAAAAAAAATATATTAAACTCTGTAAAACTGAAACAAGGAATGTGGTGTATAATTGTGTGAAATGTATGATGAAAATCAAGCAATTTCGCCAAGCAAATATCAAAGAAATAGGTTGCAGCAGTTTTTATTTCGACTGAACTTGAGAAATCCGCGATGGGACTGAGCGCGAATAGCTTCAGTGATTCCTTATAGTACAGAATCGCTGTCAGTCAAAGGGAGATGCAGTCTTTCGACAGACCCTCCAATCATCACGCAGAAGCTCGGAGTCCGGGCCAGCCCACTCCCCATTCACCCCCAGAGACGCGGAGCGTCCGTGGGCGGGACATAATCGCAGTGTTTATCCAATGACCGTCTAGTTTCGAAGCGCTGAAAAAAAACGTTCAAAGCAGCCCCATTGAAGTCAATGGACGCTGGGCTTCAATAGGGAAATGCACTGTGACGCTGCGGGAATGTATGAGAAGGAAATCGAGTCAGCCGACCTGCTATATGTAACTGATTCTGAACGAACTCGTCTTTGAGATGAACTTTTTCTAACGCATTTTTTGTCAATAAAATGTTAATACAATAGTACATATTTGACCATTAATTTTGTGACATTATAAGGGAAGCCGAGCTTCCCTTGCAGTCTTAAAAAAATCGCCACTGCAAGTATCCAACTAAGGAAAAGGGATATGTAGCATTGCACAAGTGCTACTACTAAGAGTGTGATGTCAATACAGCCTAGATTACCTAGATTAAAAACTGAATTGGTCTAAATAGAGACATTATAATGAACATTTTTGTCTAAAGACTATATATTAAATTGAAAATAAAATTAATGCTGGTAAAGGCAGTTTGACTAAAATTAATGACTAAAACTTAACAAAAATACAATGACTTTTCGTCGACTAAAACTAGACTAAAACTATGAAAGAAAAAATGACTAAAATGTGACTAAGATTTATAAGCATTTTCGTCTGAAGACGAAGACTAAGACTAAATCAAAAATGGCTGCCAAAATTAACACTGGTGTACACGGACAATAACCCCCTCATATACGTGATGTCAACAGCCAAGCTAAATGCCACAACGTACAGATGGGTAGCGGAACTTGCTGACTTTCGATTTAACGTCCAGGAAAGTCAAATGGGGACGCTGACGGCTTGTCGCGTATGCCGCTGCAGATGGAACAGTACATGAAAACCTGTTCAGAGGAAGTGCACCCTGACGTCATGGTCAGCATAACTCAATCAACGGTGGTACAGAGTCAGGAGAGAGGGCCATGGTTATGTCCACTTACCATTGAAACAGCATTGTTGAAGGAACAGGAGGAAGAGCTGTTCACGTCAGTCACAGAGATCCCCAAGGATGTTCTAAAAAAAGCTCAAGAAGAAGACCCGGAAATCAGAGAAGCGGTTACACCGCAAGTTACACCTGCATGAGCATGCCCTTACGAAAATAAACCATGGTTTTACTACAAATAAAACCAAAAAACCATGGTTATTGTAGTAAAACCATGGTAACCGCAAATTAACCACGGTTTTGCTTCTCTAACCACAGTTTAACCATGGTATTTGTGGTAAAACTGTAGTTATATAAATGGTATTCAATTAGCCAAAAAACCATGGTTACTACATTTATACTACAATAAAACCATGGTTAATTTTCGTAAGGGTGGTCTCCTGTTCCGCAAAACAGCAACTCGTCATCAGTTGGTATTGCCTAGGAGATACCATGAGCTCGTCTATAAAGAGTTACACCAAGACATGGGTCACTTGGGAGCAGAAAGGGTGCTGAACTTGATCAGAGATCGGTTTTATTGGCCCCACATGCAAAAAGAAGTGGAACACTACGTCACACGTGTTTGTAGCTGCTTGAGGAGCAAACGTCCAAACAAAATCACCCGAGCTCCTCTGACAAACATCACCACCACTTACCCATTTGAGCTGGTATCTATTGATTTTCTACATCTAGAGAGGTGTAAAGGAGGATCTTCTTGGTGGTGATGGACCACTTTACACGCTTTGCTCAGGCGTACGCATGCAGAAACAAAAGTGCAAAGACAGCGGCTGAGAAGGTGTTCGGGGATTTTGTTTTAAAGTTTGGGTTTCCGATGAAACTGCACCACGACCAAGGGAGGGAATTTGATAACAAGCTGTTTGCGAAGTTGCAAGAGTACAGTGGTGTGCAAGGCTCCCATACTACACCGTATCACCCACAGGGAAATGGTCAAGTTGAGCAGTTTAACCAAACTTTGTTAGCTATGCTGAGGACCCTTCCTGAAACCGCCAAAGCCGACTGGAAGACATCACTTGCAAAGGTGGTAAATGCGTACAACTGTACAAAAAGTGAGGCAATGGGTTTTCCTCCCCATTATCTTCTGTTTGGCCGTACTCCCAGACTGCCAATTGATATAATGTTCGGTGTACCAGCAAAAGACCAAAGCTCCTCTTACCATGACTATGCGGAGAACTGGAGGAAGAGGCATCTACAGAAAAAACCTTCAGAACATCACTCAGTAGAGACAGTGATTCTGAACGATACAGGTCCAGAGGAGGAAGATGAGCAAGGAGTTGGACAGGGAGAAGATGTGTCATCCGGAGGAGATGTTGGAGAAACAGACGATGCGGAAGAGGGTGACGTGGAGCCTCCTTCACAACCTGCCTGCAAAAGAGTATATCCTTTGAGAAACAGAAAAGTAAAAAATTGTTTTACTTACCATACCTTAGGTCAGCCTAGTATCGTAGAGGGATAAGCTGTTGAAGTAAATCAAAGTAACAAGTTCTAGTTAACAACTTAAAGAAAAACCAGAATAAGATTGTTCTTTTTTTCTCTCTTTCCCTCTTCTTCAGTTTTAAAGATAAAGTAGTAACAATAGCATTCCAAAAGGAAACAGTTACACAGTAATGTTTCTATGGTTGAAGGTTAGATTCCTTCAGTGAAAGTACAGATTCCTGTTGATAGACAGTGATGGTGGTGGAAGATCATGGTGCACAATGATGTCTGCTGCAAACACACCGCATGGAAAAGGAGATAAATGTTGTGTGTCATGTGTCAAAGTATAGCACAAGTACTAAAACTGTTGTATCACTGACTCCTACCAAAGAGATTGTCTATGGGTGGTTATCCAGTATTGTATTCTGTGAATGTCGGGACTATATTCTATTTTGTAGGGGAGAATGTGGGGAAAATCTAGAATATATATAGATTAGTGAAGTTATTAAACGTAATTTCGTGAGGAGTACGCCCATCTAATCTTCCAATTAATACCAAGGTATAAGACCAGCAGCTTACCTCTTCCCATTTTTAGTTCCTGCAGCATTTGGCCCGTCCTAATCTGCATGACTGACTTCGCTGCTCATTTTCACCTGTTGATCTGTGATAAGTGCTATATGGGATAAGTACAAATTTGAGGCTACCTGTGCAAATGCCACTACTCCCATTTCCCCCCCACCCCCCTCCCCCCTCCCCCTTCCATTCCTCTCTTCTCCGCTGTCAGAGCAGACCCAAGCGTGAGGCTGCCTCCGCAAACGGTCATGCCCCCCCCCCCCCAACTCCCCCCCTTCCATTCCTCTCTCCTCTGCTATCGGAGCAGACCCAAGCGTGAGGCTGCCTCCGCAAACGGTCATGCCCCCCTTTCCCTTCCCCCCTCTCATTAATTTCTCCTCTGCTATCGGCACAGACCCAAGCGTGAGGCTGCCTCCGCAAACGGTCATGCCCCCCTTTCCATTCCCCCCTCTCATTAATTTCTCCTCTGCTATCGGCACAGACCCAAGCGTGAGGCTGCCTCCGCAAACGGTCCTGCCACCCCCTCTCTTTCCTTTTTTTGCCGCCGTTGGAGCTGATCCAAGCGTGGGGTTGCCAGAGCATTAGCCCTGGAGGCGGACCCAGTTCCTCCCTATTCAGAATTGTTATTCCAGTAACTGTAACACCTCATGTCTGGATTCAATATTTTAAGCCAGAACACTGCAATCCTACTGGACAGCTTGGAGAGCTTGAAACAATTCCATTCCTCCTACAACCAGGTTTTTTTTTTTTTTTTTTTCAACTTTTTTCCTCCTTTCAAATTCTTCATTCATCTCATATCGCAACCAGATTAAGTCCGTCCAACCTAGTACCATCAAAGTCTATCTCAGCGGCATTCAATTTTTCTAATCTACGGCCATCCATCCAACCATCTCCGATCTCCAAGTTTTAAACGAGGACACCATCCGTTTCCTCATCAATGCAGCAAAACTGATCATTTTAAAAACGGCCATTTATTCCATATCTTCAATCTCCTGACACCCATCCAGCCATATCAATATCTTTCTTTCTCCCTTGCACACAGGGAGGTTCAGATCTCTTCTCAGCTCGACCCGCTGTTCATTGATGAGACCAACCTTCCTGTCATCAGGCATTGGTTTCATAAAAAGCTTAAGCACATCCTCACCCACTCTGGTATCCAAGCTCACTTGTATTCATCTCACTCCTTCCACATAGGAGCAGCCTCCATCGCAGCCAAAAGGACTGTCAGACCATCAAATTAAACTTCTGGGTTGGTGGTCCTCAGATGCCTTTCAAACTTACATTCGTTTCGACCTCAGCCCCATCAAACACTCTCTACTCTTAAGATGGTTTCCCCACGAAACTCAATCCAACCGATGCCTGCAAACCTCGCTGGATTCGATGCTGCCACCACAGTGCTCCACCAATTTGATACTGCTGCCGCAGTGCTCATAAATTTGATGCTGCTGCAGGGTTTGGCTTTATTTTGATACTGCCGCTGCAGGGCTCCACCAATTTGATACTGCTGCCGCAGTGCCTCGCAAATTTGATATTGCCGCTGCAGTGCTCCACCATTTGATACTGCCACTGCAGTGCTCCACCATTTGATACTACTGCTGCAGGGCTCCACCAATTTGATACTGCCGCTGCAGTGCTCCACCAATTTGATACTGCTGCTGCAGTGCTCCACCAATTTGATACCGCTGCTGCAGTATTGTGCTCCGCTTGATGCTGCAGTGCTCCGCTTGGTGCTGCAGTGCTCCGCCATTTGATACTGCCGCTGCAGTGCTCCACCAATTTGATACTGCCGCTGCAGTGCTCCGCCATTTGATGCTGCCGCTGCAGTGCTCCACCATTTGATACTGCTGCCGCAGTGCTCCACCAATTTGATACCGCTGCTGCAGTATTGTGCTCCGCTTGATGCTGCAGGGCTCCGCTTGGTGCTGCAGTGCTCCACCATTTGATACTGCTGCCGCAGTGCTCCACCATTTGATACTACTGCTGCAGGGCTCCACCAATTTGATACTGCCACTGCAGTGCTCCACCAATTTGATACTGCTGCTGCAGTGCTCCACCAATTTGATACCGCTGCTGCAGTATTGTGCTCCGCTTGATGCTGCAGTGCTCCGCTTGGTGCTGCAGTGCTCCGCCTTTTGATACTGCCGCTGCAGTGCTCCGCCATTTGATGCTGCCGCTGCAGTGCTCCACCATTTGATACTGCTGCCGCAGTGCTCCACCAATTTGATACCGCTGCTGCAGTATTGTGCTCCGCTTGATGCTGCAGTGCTCCGCTTGATGCTGCAGGGCTCCGCTTGGTGCTGCAGTGCTCCACCATTTGATACTGCTGCCGCAGTGCTCCACCATTTTGATACTGCCGCTGCAGTGCTCCACCAATTTGATACTGCTTGAATCCGCTTGATGCTGCTTGATGCTCCCGCTGCAGTGCGCCGCCAATTTGATACTGATGCTGCAATGCTTTGCTTGATTCTGCCGCTGCAGTGCCCGCCAATTTGAGACTGCCGCTGCAGTGTTTGGCTTTACTTGATACCGCTGCTGCAGGGTTTTCGCTTGATACTGTAGTGCTCCGCTTGATGCTGCCGTGCTCTGCTTGATGCTGCCGCTGCAGTGCTCCGCCAATTTGACACTGCCGCTGCAATGCTTTCCTTGATACTGACAATGCAGTGCCCGCCAATTTGAGACTGATGCTGCAATGCTTTGCTTGATTCTGCCGCTGCAGTGCCCGCCAATTTGAGACTGCCGCTGTCACGTAAACTTAGGAGAAACAAGTAGGGGAAGGAGCGGATGACGGAAGGGGAGACGTAGACATGATATCACAATGAAACGACAAGGACTGCAAACACAAAGGAACTTATAAAGGGGACAAATAAGGCAGGTAACGAGGGAACACAGGTGGGGCAAATTAAACCAATAACAGGATAACAAGGAGGGTGGGAACTAGACAAGGACGGAAAATAACAAACCACCACATGTGCTACACAAGACAGGACAGGCATGTGACATTACCCCCTCCTTAAGGAGCGGCTACCAGACGCTCCACAAGAACAGGGCGGGACCGGGAGGACAGACCAGGGCGGGACGGGAGGGACAGACCAGGGTGGGACGGGGGGGGGGGCAGACCAGGGCGGGACGGGGGGAACAGACCAGGGCGGGACGGGGGGAACAGACCAGGGCGGGACGGGGGGAACAGACCAGGGCGGGACGGGAGGGACAAACCAGGGCGGGACTGGAGGGACAGACCAGGGCGGGACAGGAGGGACAGACCAGGGCGGGGCAGACCAGGGCGGGACGGGAGAAACAGACCAGGAAGGGAAGGGGGAAACAGACCAGGAAGGGAAGGGGGAAACAAAAAGTCAGCAGAGTTCGGGAGGCCAGGGCGGCCCGCAGGGCGGCCCGCAGAGTTCGGGAGGCCAGGGCGGCCCGCAGAGTTCGGGAGGCCCGCGGAGTTCGGGAGGCCAGGGCGGCCCGCGGAGTTCGGGCGGCCAGGGCGGCCCTCGGAGTTCGGGCGGCCAGGGCAGCCCGCGGAGTTCAGACGGCCAGGGCGGCCCGCGGAAATCAGGCGGCTCAGGCACTGGAACAGACACCACCGGCTCAGGCACTGGAACAGACACCACCGGCTCAGAAACAGACACCACCGGCTCAGGCTCAGGAACAGGCACCACCGGCTCGGGCACTGGAACTGGCACCACCGGCTCAGGAACTGGCACCACCGGTTCAGGAACAGACACCACCGGCCCAGGAACAGACACCACCGGTCCAAGTGTGTGCGTAGCCCACACACACCACATGGCTGTGGCCATAATGGCCAGTGTCGCGGTCACTGAGGGCTCAGGAACAGACGCCTCCGGCTCCGGCTCAGGAACAGACACCACCGGCTCAGGCACTGGAACAGACACCACCGGCTCAGGCACTGGAACAGACACCACCGGCTCAGGCACTGGAACAGGCACCACCGGCTCAGGCACTGGAACTGGCACCACCGGTTCAGGAACAGACACCACCGGCCCAGGAGCAGACACCACCGGTCCAAGTGTGTGCGTAGCCCACACACACCACATGGCTGTGGCCATAATGGCCAGTGTCGCGGTCACTGAGGGCTCAGGAACAGACGCCTCCGGCTCCGGCTCAGGAACAGACACCACCGGCTCAGAAACAGACACAGAAATAGACACAAGCATAGGCACAGACTCAGGAACCGACACTGGCTCCGGCTCAGGAACCGACACTGGCTCCGGCTCAGGAACAGACACTGGCTCCGGCTCAGGAACAGACACTGGCTCCGGCTCAGGAACAGACACTGGCTCCGGCTCAGGAACAGACACTGGCTCCGGCTCAGGAACAGACACTGGCTCCGGCTCAGGAACAGACACTGGCTCCGGCTCAGGAACCGACACTGGCTCCGGCTCAGGAACCGACACTGGCTCCGGCTCAGGAACCCACACTGGCTCCGGCTCAGGAACCCACACTGGCTCCGGCTCAGGAACCCACACTGGCTCCGGCTCAGGAACCGACACTGGCTCCGGCTCAGGAACAGACACTGGCTCCGGCTCAGGAACAGACACTGGCTCCGGCTCAGGAACAGACACTGGCTCCGGCTCAGGAACAGACACTGGCTCCGGCTCAGGAACAGACACCGGCTCCGGCTCAGGAACAGACGACACCGGCTCCGGCTCTGGAACAGACACTGGCTCCGGCTCCGGCTCTGGAACAGACGACACCGGCTCCGGCTCTGGAACAGACGACACCGGCTCCGGCTCTGGAACAGACGACACCGGCTCCGGCTCTGGAACAGACACCACCGGCTCAGAGACCACCGGCACAGGGACCACCGGAACTCGATCCACCCGAACAGGGACACCCGGAACAGGGACCACCGGAACTCGATCCACCGGAACAGGGACCACCGGAACAGGGACCACCGGAACACGGACCACCGGAACTGGGTCCATCGGAACCGGGACCCCCGGAACTGGGTGAGTGGCCGATATGGCGACCACGTTCTTCCTCCTCCCTCTCCCCGAAGGGGTCATCGGAGGACTGGGGACCTGGCAGTCTGTGAGGATAAGTGGGGGAGGACCAAGAGGTGGAAGTCCACCCTTATGGAACTCTCCTCCATCACCCCGATTGTATACAAACCCCACAAACTGCCAGAATGATAAAATCCCCAGCATTCCCATCTCCCAAGCGCTGACAGGCTCCTTCAGGCCATTGTTAAAAATGTCCTTACGCTCCGTGTCACTGATGTTGAGCCCCTCTGCTGCGAAGACAAACCGGTAAGCAAACTCCCTCACGCTGGCCTTCTCCTGCCGAAGGGAAAGGAGCTTGCTCCGTCGTCCTGCGGTCTGTGCAGCAGAGGGGCAGGGAGATGGGAAAAGGAAGGTCTTCATTTTCTGCTGAGTCCTCTTGTTGGTCGGTTCATTCTGTCACGTAAACTTAGGAGAAACAAGTAGGGGAAGGAGCGGATGACGGAAGGGGAGACGTAGACATGACATCACAATGAACCGACAAGGACTGCAAACACAAAGGAACTTATAAAGGGGACAAATAAGGCAGGTAACGAGGGAACACAGGTGGGGCAAATTAAACCAATAACAGGATAACAAGGAGGGTGGGAACTAGACAAGGACGGAAAATAACAAACCACCACATGTGCTACACAAGACAGGACAGGCATGTGACAGCCGCTGCAGTGTTTGGCTTTACTTGATACTGCTGCTGCAGTGCCCGCCAATTTGAGACTGCCGCTGCAGTGTTTGGCTTTACTTGATACTGCTGCTGCAGTGCCTGCCAATTTGAGACTGCCGCTGCAGTGTTTGGCTTTACTTGATACTGCTGCTGCAGTGCCCGCCAATTTGAGACTGCCGCTGCAGTGTTTGGCTTTACTTGACACTGCTGCTGCAGTGCCTGCCAATTTGAGACTGCCGCTGCAGTGTTTGGCTTTACTTGATACTGCTGCTGCAGTGCCCCACCAATTTGAGACTGCCGCTGCAGTGTTTGGCTTTACTTGATACTGCCGCTGCAGTGCCCCGCCAATTTGAGACTGCCGCTGCAGTGTTTGGCTTTACTTGATACTGCCGCTGCAGTGCCTGCCAATTTGAGACTGCCGCTGCAGTGTTTGGCTTTACTTGATACTGCCGCTGCAGTGCCTGCCAATTTGAGACTGCCGCTGCAGTGTTTGGCTTTACTTGATACTGCTGCTGCAGTGCCTGCCAATTTGAGACTGCCGCTGCAGTGTTTGGCTTTACTTGATACTGCTGCTGCAGTGCCCGCCAATTTGAGACTGCCGCTGCAGTGTTTGGCTTCACTTGATACTGCCGCTGCAGTGCCCCACCAATTTGAGACTGCCGCTGCAGTGCCGGCCAATTTGAGACTCTGCCAATTTGATACTGCCGCTGCAGTGCTCCGCCAATTTGATGCTGCTGCCGCACTGCTACGTCTGATTCTGCTGCTGCCGTGCCCCGCCAATTTTATACTACTACTGCAGTGCTCCGCCTGGTATTTACCCACTCAATCCATGCTGCCACCGCAGCACCTCACCTGTTTTAAAACCGCCACAGCAGTGACCTGCCTACTTAAATCCTGCTGCTGCAGTGCAGTCTCCCATTCCTTCTGTTCTCCAATTTTTTGGGGGGGTCTTATAGACTATTGAAATAATTATGCAAATTCCTTAAGTAATCAGTTTAAATCCCAGAATTCTCGCTTGCTGTCTGTTTCTGCATTTATGTTTTTTGGGGGGCAATCGGAGCTCGGGTAGAATATCCTCTCCGAGCCCCTCTATAGCAGACAGCTCGCCAAATCTGTTTACCACTTTCACTAAGATTATATGGGCAGACAAACTCATGAAGTGAAGTTATTAAACGTAATTTCGTGAGGAGTACGCCCATCTAATCTTCCAATTAATACCAAGGTATAATACCAGCAGCTTACCTCTTCCCATTTTTAGTTCCTGCAGCATCCCTCCTCCTCCCCTGCTCCTCCTTTTGTACAATTTTGCCTGTTATAGGGGGGCAATCGGAGCTCGGGTAGAATATCCTCTACGAGCCCCTCTATAGCAGACAGCTCGCCAAATCTGTTTACCACTTTCACTAAGATTATATGGGCACACAAACTCATGAAATATAATTGTGAATTGAAAGCTAGACTCACCTAATCTTTATTATGTTATATAATTTCCGTTCTGTTATTAATAATTGCTGGTTAATTATTCAGTACATGCATGTAAATTTGTAGTATACTTACAGCTATGTGAAGGGTGTCCAATGGGTGGCGGTAGCCAGGTGCGGAACCCCGGGGAAGACCAAAAAGAGAAGAAGAAGAGTTAGTTTGTTGTTCACGCGAGTTTTGACGAGACGATCAGTATATAGTGTGGTATTGTACTGTGTGGTACGGAGCTGTAGCAAATGGTGCTGACTGAATAAACGAACCCAACCAAATCACACGCTTGTCATCTCTTTCAAGTGTGTTACACAACATTCTTCAAAATATCTAATTTTGTGTTAAACAGAAGAAAGAAACAGTTATACAGTTTAGGAACAACTTGAGGCTGTGTAAATGATGACAGAATAAATTAAACAGTTTCAAGTAACTATGCTATTGAGGTGAGTCATGTTTTTTATTGCATGCAATGCAGTCATCTGATTATTGAGGGATCATTAAACACTATAATGATTGCAACCTTTTTATATTGATATTCACACCAATAATCTTCCATCCTATTAAAGAAGCTAGAGAACTAAATCAAAATCTATTGATCTCCAACAATGACGTATTGATCTCAATTAATGAACTGCTCAGAGTCGAGAGAAAGAGAGAGAAACCATCATAATCCAACCACTGCTCTTATTGACATACTGTATTCAAGAGATATCGGTACAGTTGAGTATTTAATGCAACTCAACATATTCGCTGTTCAAAATATTGAAGTCTTTTAAAAAACAATGTTTGTTATCACTGATGCTTTTTCAATATGATAAATATGTCAGATAATGTATGGTTATGTGCTTTATGGGGACTTTCATTAGCCATATATTATTTTTATACTGTACAAACTGTATATTTTTTTCTCCCCTACCCATAAACCTACCCATCACAGAAAGCTTTCTGCATTTTTGCATTTTACAAAAACATCACATAGTATGATTTATAAGCTGTTTTCAAGAATTTTTAATATTGCCATCTTCGTGGGGACAGAAAGGTTTCTGAACAACCCGAAGGTGATGCAGAAGACTCAAAGACTCAAAACTGTTGTTTCTCAGGAGCGAGTCACCGGATATTTTCCACGGCTCTCGCTCCTTCAAACTTCCTCTTTCCTCAAAACAATAACCTTTATGAAAACCCAAACACACACACACACACACACACACACACACACACACACACACACACACACACACACACACACACACACACACACACACACACACACACACACACACACACACACACACACACACACACACACACACACACACACACACACACACACACACTCAATTCACTCACCCACTGACTCACTCATTCACTTACTCACTCACTGACTGACTGACTCACTCACTGACTCACTCACTCATTTACTGACTCACTGACTCACTCACTCACTGACTCACTCAGATAACTGATTTATAATGCATGAATTTAATTGCACCGAGAGGTATTTCATATCTAGCAACACTTTTCCAGAAGAGCAAATCACATCTCGCCGCCTGCCTGCAAAGCATGTTAATTTACATGTTAAATTAAAGCAAATCAGTTATCAACTAAAGGAGAGAGAGAGAGAGAGAGAGAGAGAGAGAGAGAGAGTGGGGAGAGTGTGTATATGTGTCCCAGATGATCTCATATTTCCAAGGGTAGCAGCTGTTTCTAAGACCCTTATATGACAGTTGTGTGTGTGTGTGTGTGTGTGTGTGTGTGTGTGTGTGTGTGTGTGTGTGTGTGATGTAGCTCATGCAGACTGTCTTATGCCATCTTGTTGGGAATACTACATTTAATATCTCAGATGATCTCCTTTAGCAATCAAATTAGATGGACAGCAAAATGTGACTTCCTGAGAATAATCTCACAATTGTCTCTAGAGTTTCAACAAAGATTTCAGATTTTGTTATAAACAAGATTTCATGAGTTTGTGTGCCCATATAATCTTGGTAAAAGTGGTAAACGGATTTGGCGTGCTGTCTGCTATAGAGGGGCTCGGAGAGGATTTTCTACCCGAGCTCCGATTGCCCCCCTATAACAGGAAAAATTGTTCAAAAGGGAGGAGCCGGGGAGGAGGAGGGATGCTGCAAGAACTAACAATGGGAAGAGGTAAGCTGCTGGTTTTATACCTTGGAATTAATTGGAAGATTAGATGGGCGTACTTCCTCACGAAATTACGTTTAGTAACTTCACTTCATGAGTTTGTGTGCCCATATAATCTTGGTAAAAGTGGTAAACGTATTTGGCGTGCTGTCTGCTATAGAGGGGCTCGGAGAGGATTTTCTACCCGAGCTCCGATTGCCCCCCAAAAACATGAATGCATAAATAGACAGCAAGCCAGAATTATGGGAATTGGAACAGCTCATGATTACTTAAGGAATCTGCAAAAATATTTCAATAGTCTATAAGACCCCCCCAAAAATTGGAGAACAGAAGGAATGGGAGACTGCACTGCAGCAGCAGGATTTAAGTAGGCAGATCACTGCTGTGGCGGTTTTAAAACCGGTACTACGGTGGCAGCATGGATTGAGTGGGGCACTGCAGTATCAGTATCAAATTGGTGGAGAACTGCAGCGCAATACCAGGCGGAGCACTGCAGTAGTAGTATCAAATTGGCGGGGCACGGCCGCAGCAGAATCAGACGTAGCAGTGTGGCAGCAGCATCAAATTGGCGGAGCACTGCAGCGGCAGTATCAAATTGGCAGAGTCTCAAATTGGCCGGCACTGCAGCGGCAGTCTCAAGCGAAGCACTGCAGCAGCAGTCTCAAATTGGTGGGGCACTGCAGCGGCAGTCTCAAATTGGTGGGGCACTGCAGCGGCAGTATCAAGCGAAGCACTGGAGCAGCAGTCTCAAATTGGTGGGGCACTGCAGCGGCAGTCTCAAATTGGTGGGGCACTGCAGCGGCAGTCTCAAGCGAAGCACTGCAGCAGCAGTCTCAAATTGGTGGGGCACTGCAGCGGCAGTCTCAAATTGGTGGGGCACTGCAGCGGCAGTATCAAGTGAAGCCAAACACTGCAGCGGCAGTCTCAAATTGGCAGGCACTGCAGCAGCAGCAGTATCAAGTAAAGCCAAACACTGCAGCGGCAGTCTCAAATTGGCGGGCACTGCAGCAGCAGTATCAAGTAAAGCCAAACACTGCAGCGGCAGTCTCAAATTGGCGGGCACTGCAGCAGCAGCAGTATCAAGTAAAGCCAAACACTGCAGCGGCAGTCTCAAATTGGCAGGCACTGCAGCAGCAGTATCAAGTAAAGCCAAACACTGCAGCGGCAGTCTCAAATTGGCGGGCACTGCACAGCAGTATCAAGTAAAGCCAAACACTGCAGCGGCAGTCTCAAATTGGCGGGCACTGCAGCAGCAGCAGTATCAAGTAAAGCCAAACACTGCAGCGGCAGTCTCAAATTGGCAGGCACTGCAGCAGCAGCATCAAGTAAAGCCAAACACTGCAGCGGCAGTCTCAAATTGGCGGGCACTGCAGCAGCAGCATCAAGTAAAGCCAAACACTGCAGCGGCAGTCTCGAATTGGCGGGCACTGCAGCAGCAGTATCAAGTAAAGCCAAACACTGCAGCGGCAGTCTCAAATTGGCGGGCACTGCAGCAGCAGTATCAAGTAAAGCCAAACACTGCAGCGGCAGTCTCAAATTGGCAGGCATTGCAGCAGCAGTATCAAGTAAAGCCAAACACTGCAGCGGCAGTCTCGAATTGGCGGGCACTGCAGCAGCAGTATCAAGTAAAGCCAAACACTGCAGCGGCAGTCTCGAATTGGCGGGCACTGCAGCAGCAGTATCAAGTAAATCCAAACACTGCAGCGGCAGTCTCAAATTGGCGGGCATTGCAGCAGCAGTATCAAGTAAAGCCAAACACTGCAGCGGCAGTCTCAAATTGGCGGGCACTGCAGCAGCAGTATCAAGTAAAGCCAAACACTGCAGCGGCAGTCTCAAATTGGCGGGCACTGCAGCAGCAGTATCAAGTAAAGCCAAACACTGCAGCGGCAGTCTCAAATTGGCGGGCACTGCAGCAGCAGTATCAAGTAAAGCCAAACACTGCAGCGGCAGTCTCAAATTGGCGGGCACTGCAGCAGCAGTATCAAGTAAAGCCAAACACTGCAGCGGCAGTCTCAAATCGGCGGGCACTGCATTGTCAGTATCAAGCAAAGCATTGCAGCGGCAGTCTCAAATTGGCGGGCACTGCAGCGGCAGCATCAAGCGGAGCACGGCAGCCTCAAGCAAAACACTGCAGCGGCAGCATCAAGCGGAGCAGGGCAGCATCAAGCAGAGCACGGCAGCCTCAAGCGGAGCACTGCAGCATCAAGCGAAAACCCTGCAGCAGCGGTATCAAGTAAAGCAAAACCCTGCAGCATCAAATTAGCGGAGCACTGCAGCAGCGGTATCAAATTGGTAGAGCACTGCAGTGGCAGCCTCAAGCAAAACACTGCAGCAGCGGTATCAAATTGGTTGAGTACTGCAGCGGCAGTATCAAGTAAAGCCAAACACTACAGCAGCAGTATCAAATTTGCGAGGCACTGCAGCAGCAGTATCAAATTGGTGGAGCACTGCGGCAGCAGTATCAAATGGTGGAGCACTGCAGCGGCAGTATCAAATGGTGGAGCACTGCAGCACCAAGCGGAGCACTGCAGCCTCAAGCGGAGCACAACACTGCAGCAGCGGTATCAAATTGGTGGAGCACTGCAGCGGCAGTATCAAGTAAAGCCAAACACTACAGCAGCAGTATCAAATTGGTGGAGCACTGCAGCGGCAGTATCAAATTGGTGGAGCACTGCAGCAGCAGTATCAAAAGGTGGAGCACTGCAGCGGCAGCAGTATCAAATTGGTGGAGCACTGCAGCAGCAGTATCAAATTGGTGGAGCACTGCAGCGGCAATATCAAATTTGCGAGGCACTGCGGCAGCAGTATCAAAATAAAGCCAAACCCTGCAGCAGCATCAAATTTATGAGCACTGCGGCAGCGTCGAATCCAGAGAGGTTTGCAGGCATCGGTTGGATTGAGTTTCGTGGGGAAACCATCTTAAGAGTAGAGAGTTAGGTGGCTTGTTTGATGGGGCTGAGGTCGGAACGAATGTAAGTTTGAAAGGCATCTGAGGACCACCAACCCAGAAGTTTAATTTGATGGTCTGGCAGTCCTTTTGGCTGCGATGGTGGCTGCTCCTATGTGGAAGGAGTGAGATGAATACAAGTGAGCTTGGATACCAGAGTGGGTGAGGATGTGCTTAAGCTTTTTATGAAACCAATGCCTGATGACAGGAAGGTTGTTCTCATCAATGAACAGCGGGTCGAGCTGAGAAGAGATCTGAACCTCCCTGTGTGCAAGGGAGAAAGAAAGATATTGATATGGCTGAATGGGTGTCAGGAGATTGAAGATATGGATGAAATGGCCGTTTTTAATAAATGATCAGTTTTGCTGCATTGATGAGGAAACGGATGGTGTCCTCGTTTAAAACTTGGAGATCGGAGATGGTTGGATGGATGGCCGTAGATTAGAAAATTGAATGCCGCTGAGATAGACTTTGATGGTACTAGGTTGGATGGACTTAATCTGGTTGCGATATGAGATGAATGAGGAATTTGAAAGGAGGAAAAAAGTTGGAAAAAACTGGTTGTAGGAGGAATGGAATTGTTTCAAACTCTCCAAGCTGTCCAGTAGGATTGCAGTGTTCTGGCTTAAAATATTGAATCCAGACATGAGGTGTTACAGTTACTGGAATAACAATTCTGAATAGGGAGGAAATGGGTCCGCCTCCAGGGCTAATGCTCTGGCAACCCCACGCTTGGATCAGCTCCAACGGCGGAAGAAAAAGGAAAGAGAGGGGGTGGCAGGACCGTTTGCGGAGGCAGCCTCACGCTTAGGTCTGTGCCGATAGCAGAGGAGAAATTAATGAGAGGGGGGAATGGAAAGGGGGGCATGACTGTTTGCGGAGGCAGCCTCACGCTTGGGTCTGTGCCGATAGCAGAGGAGAAATTAATGAGAGGGGGGAATGGAAAGGGGGGCATGACCGTTTGCGGAGGCAGCCTCACGCTTGGGTCTGTGCCGATAGCAGAGGAGAAATTAATGAGAGGGGGGAAGGGAAAGGGGGACATGACCGTTTGCGGAGGCAGCCTCACGCTTGGGTCTGTGCCGATAGCAGAGGAGAAATTAATGAGAGGGGGGAAGGGAAAGGGGGACATGACCGTTTGCGGAGGCAGCCTCACGCTTGGGTCTGTGCCGATAGCAGAGGAGAAATTAATGAGAGGGGGAAAGGGAGGCATGACCGTTTGCGGAGGCAGCCTCACGCTTGGGTCTGCTCTGATAGCGGAGGAGAGAGGAATGGAAGGGGGAGGGGGGTGGGGGGGAATGGGAGTAGTGGCATTTGCACAGGTAGCCTCAAATTTGTACTTATCCCATATAGCACACGTACGTCTGCAAGACGTCTGTTAATGATCACTCAATCTGGAAAGCATCTGCTGTTTACAAACATCTGATAGACGTCTTTAAGATGTCAGTTTTTCATACATTCTAAATCATAAACATCTTAAAGACATTGTTTAAACGTCTATTTGACATCTGACAGGAAACGTCCAATAGACGTATTGCAGATGAGCAAACACTCTAAAATAAATAAATAAATAAATAAAAAATAAATAAATAAATAAATACGTCTTCCAGATGTAAACACGCACATCAAATAGACTCCGAGATGTATGTGTGCTATCTGGGATTCCATTGCTAGATGGATTTAACTGAGAAGGAACAGAAATATTGTTAATGTGGACAGAAGAAGCTATACTCACCTGTGGGAGGAGGAAAGCTAACAGTCACTGTCGGAGAGCTGTGGAACTATTGCGAGCAGCCGCGGAACTAACGTCTGTGGCCGCGATAGACTGGCGTGAGTTTTGTTGAGAGCGCACGAGCAGATCGAGAAGTTGCGTTTTTGAATTCCTCTGGGAGATATGGATACCCATGTTGGATAACGCGTGCCTGAGTGCGATTGACGGACCATTTCTCGACAGGAGGTACGGAAGGGCTTGCTGCTGAAGAGGATTTACAATGATATTGATGATGGCCTCGATGCATCACTACGAGGATCGACCGGGCCCTGTGATGATCTACGTTAGATTGAGGAGGAGAGAGGTGTTTTGCGCTGGGCTGTGGTGGAGCGGAGAGACCGGCGACCTGGGTGATCAACAGGTGAAAATGAGCAGCGAAGTCAGTCATGCAGATTAGGACGGGCCAAATGCTGCAAGAACTAACAATGGGAAGAGGTAAGCTGCTGGTTTTATACCTTGGAATTAATTGGAAGATTAGATGGGCGTACTTCCTCACGAAATTACGTTTAGTAACTTCACTTCTCATCAAATGCTATCCACGTTAATTTGAGCTCTATACTGGATGACACTGGATGGCAAACATTGATTCATTTTTGCTGATTCATTTGTGCTGATTCAACAAAGCTTTACTTTATTATTGTAGTTTTCTGTTAATTTACTATTCTGACGTTTTAGCAAAAGGGTTTGCTATGCAAAACAAGCTATGCATCTCAATTCAGCTTTTTTGATATACTCTGTATAAGTCAAACCAAAATGCATGTTAGTTGGATTAATGTAGTTCAAATTTTGGTTCAGGGCTATTGAATGCCCAATACGGTTGCATCTTTTGACAAAACTCAGTATTGACTCATTTGCATGTATTTTCATTAGTGCTGTCAAATCGATCCAAATTAAAAGTTTGTTGTGTGTGTGCTGTGTATAATTATTACACATACATTATTGTATATTGAATTGGATTCTGAAATCCACTACCGCTTCAATATAATTGTATATATATATATATATATATATATATATATATATATATATATATATATATATATATATATATATATATATATATATATATATATATATATATATATATATATACATACACAGTGAGGAAAATAAGTATTTGAACACCCTGCTATTTTGCAAGTTCTCCCACTTCGAAATCATGAAGGGGTCTGAAATTGTCATCGTAGGTGCATGTCCACTGTGAGAGACATAATCTAAAAAAAAAAAAAAAAACAGAAATCACAATGTATGATTTTTTAAACTATTTATTTGTATGATACAGCTGCAAATAAGTATTTGAACACCTGAGAAAATCAATGTTAATATTTGGTACAGTAGCCTTTGTTTGCAATTACAGAGGTCAAAGGTTTCCTGTAGTTTTTCACCAGGTTTGCACACACTGCAGGAGGGATTTTGGCCCACTCCTCCACACAGATCTTCTCTAGATCAGTCAGGTTTCTGGCCTGTCACTGAGTTTGAGCTCCCTCCAAAGATTCTCTATTGGGTTTAGGTCTGGAGACTGCCTAGGCCACGCCAGAACCTTGATATGCTTCTTACAGAGCCACTCCTTGGTTATCCTGGCTGTGTGCTTCGGGTCATTGTCATGTTGGAAGACCCAGCCTCGACCCATCTTCAATGCTCTAACTGAGGGAAGGAGGTTGTTCCCCAAAATCTCGCAATACATGGCCCCAGTTATCCTCTCCTTAATACAGTGCAGTCGCCCTGTCCCATGTGCAAAAAAACACCCCCAAAGCATGATGCTACCACCCCCATGCTTCACAGTAGGGATGGTGTTCTTGGGATGGTACTCATCATTCTTCTTCCTCCAAACACGTTTAGTGGAATTATGACCAAAATGTTCTATTTTGGTCTCATTTGACCACATGACTTTCTCCCATGACTCCTCTGGATTATCCAAATGGTCATTGGCAAACTTAACCCTTTAGGCGCCAGAGGTTTTTTCCTAAAACGTTCGATTTTGACATCTTAATTTGAAAAGGCTATATCTTAAAAGTGATAAAAGATAGAGACTTTCTGTAAATTAGAGAAATATTAAGGATGACCCAAAGTTTATGTAGGGATTACATTTTCCCATCTAATTTGCATATTATGACGTCATATGGTGGTGGTCACCTTGGATTATAGAATTTTCATGAAAAGTTTAAATGATAAATGCAGCACTTCTTTCCCCTCAAAATGTCCCTCACCTTCTGTATGCTATATTGCACAATACTGAATGCTCAGGAAAATAGTAAATAGTAAACAAACTGTGTAAATCATTACTAATAAATGGTAGAAACAAACCAAATGCATGTAATGGTTGGCCTTTTGCTGTAGAGACTTTCCATTTACTACATACAGTAGGCACTCTGATTCCATGTATGGGGCACATATATATTATTCATATGACACACAAACACAAGACCTGTTTAGTTCAAAAGATCACTCGCCACGGCAAGGCAGAGATCATGAGTGAGATGACGAGACAAGACGAGAGACAGACGCGTGCATGCGCGCCCGCTGACTGTGCACAGTTCAGACTACTGTCATTGTCATTGTAACTCCCCACCCTGCCTCCATGTTGCCCCCTAACTGTATTTGCAATACACGAGCCGCGGTTCAGCTGCGTGAGACAAACGCTGCCAGTATGAATGCAAAGCGGGCATGCATGGCTCCCGCTCTCTATACGCACCACTCCTGCCCTGCCAACGCACTGCTTGCGCGTGCGGTGTGAAGCCGGCGTAACACGCCTGCAAACTTCGCAATGAACACTCCGACCCCGCGAAACACCACTGTGTTCCCACCACTGACATTGGGCAAAGGACCATCTACATTGGGCAAAGGATTCACCGTTTGTGCTTGGTGTAGGGATATTCTTTCACTTTCAGAATCACGGCAGATATTCCCCTTCAGAATCAGGGTCCGCGAATAGAAGACCCAACACTTCATTGCGGGTAAGCTTTATTGATGCCATTAGAAAATAATAATCTAATGCAAATACTCGCTGACATTGACAATATTGCACTGATAAAATGGCTCACTCGCACACTAGCTTCGCGTTTGTTCGCACTGATTCAATGCGCTCTTGCTCGAAGATTTTGTATAGAGGCATGACGTTTTTTTTGAGTCGGGGATGAAGTATGACATGTCTGACATCTAGTGGATTTTGACACCCTATTTGACAAAATCGGCCGTTTTAGTCAGTGCCGCATCTTGTCAAGTAAACTCGACCATGGCGCCTAGAGGGTTAAGACGGGCCTTGACATGTGCTGGTTTAAGCAGCAGAACCTTCCGTGCCATGCATGATTTCAAACCATGACGTCTTAATGTATTACCAACAGTAACCTTGGAAACAGTGGTCCCAGCTCTTTTCAGGTCATTGACCAGCTCCTCCCGTGTAGTTCTGGGCTGATTTCTCACCTTTCTTAGGATCATTGAGACCCCACGAGGTGAGATCTTGCATGGAGCCCCAGTCTGAGGGAGATTGACAGTCATGTTTAGCTTCTTCCATTTTCTAATGATTGCTCCAACAGTGGACCTTTTTTCACCAAGCTGCTTGGCAATTTCTCCGTAGCCCTTTCCAGCCTTGTGGAGGTGTACAATTTTGTCTCTAGCTCTAGTGTCTTTGGACAGCTCTTTGGTCTTGGCCATGTTAGTAGTTGGATTCTTACTGATTGTATGGGGTGGACAGGTGTCTTTATGCAGCTAACGACCTCAAACAGGTGCATCTAGGTGGACATTTTAAAGGCAGTCTAACAGGTCTTTGAGGGTCAGAATTCTAGCTGATAGACAGGTGTTCAAATACTTATTTGCAGCTGTATCATACAAATAAATAGTTAAAAAATCATATATTGTGATTTCTGGATTTTTTTTTTTTGTCTCTCACAGTGGACATGCACCTACGATGACAATTTCAGACCCCTCCATGATTTCCAAGTGGGAGAACTTGCAAAATAGCAGGGTGTTCAAATACTTATTTTCCTTACTATATATATCCTAATTAAATTTATAATCAAAGCCTCAATCAATATTCATCCTCCTATATAAATATTATGATGTTAATGATTCTTTCCAGTTATGATTCTGCTTAAATCAAGAGGACCAATGATGGTTTCTTCCTTTATATTTTCTAAAGTTTCTATTTGGTCTCTGAGTGGTGACTGAGGGTCCGTCCTAGGCGTGTGTGATGTCTCACAAGAACACTTGATTTCAGTCATGTGTTTGGATTTTGGAGGCATCACTCGATGGGAATGCAGTAACAGTGATTGCTCATTTAGACCGGCTTCCAGAGATTAAATAAGGATTTGTCTTTCTTTATTTTATTTCATTTTATATTTCCTTTTACTGAAACCCTAAAGAATCAAGATGAATATGGTCTGTACTATTGTCTGTATCTCTTACTGAGAGAAAAGCACGTTATCAATATGTTTTGGAAAACTTTCTCTGGTTTGGACCAGATCTCACCAACTCCAACCTTGGAAAGACTGTGTATCTGTGTATGTGCGCAGTATTCGGTGTTACAGATCAGTATTGGAGGTGGATTACGGGCATCCTAAAAGATGAGGGACTTGTTGTTCTGGACAAGCTGGCGCCTGCTCCAGAATCTGGAAGGTCATTCCGTGCCTAATTCCAGGGTGAAAGCGTCAACAAGTGATATCTGTACACGTGAATCTGATTAACTGACAATGTGTGGAAATTTACCAAGACTATCCATTTTCTCTGAGCCAATCAGAATCATTCCACATGGCAATAATGACGTGGTTAGACCTTGAAAACAGTATAACTGTTCAGAAATTGTATGTACGATAGGCGGAGGCGGGGAGACAGGGTTGTTAGGGAGTGCAGCCTACGAACTCCTTGTAAGACTTGAAGCTGGCTTCTGCTGATGAAACTGCAAACTATTCTTCAGTACATTTTTCTTGAATTAATCTAACTCCTGACTCTTGGTCTTCATTTTTCACTACTGGTCCGGGGTCCTAAGCTGTTACCCTAACAATATAATATAAATGTATGTATGTATGTATACATTGTTGCGGTAGTTTCTTAATCAACTCTGAATAAGAGACAAATCTTAATAATTTAATAAAATGGTTTATTCTTTTGCAAAAGAAGAGTCAACAGTCGTACAGCCATCCTGAATGTCTGCAGAGCATTGCCTACCAGACAAAACAATTGAGTTCCCTTTATAGCCTTTCCAAGGTTGTCACAGACACGCCAGGCTCCACCGTCACCCAATCACAGTGCACTCCTTCACCCGAATACATCACACACACTTACACCCATCAGCACAGCAATCACCAGCAGCACAAAAGACACACTCACACACACAGTCTTCGTCCGGTCTCGTTAGCATCAAGTTGTTGTCCTTCATCTCGTGTGAGTTCTCCTGAGTCTTCTCCGCTCCAGCCTGTCTCCAGCCCGCTTCATCTGCAAGGAACAAGGACAGTATCACTCAGTTATCCACATCTGTCTCCTGGCTATTCCACGTTCACTCACCTGTACTGCCATTCACTCTTCTGGTTGTTCAATAAACATCCGTTACCTGCATCCTTTGTCTCTGTCTCTTCTGTATTGTAACAGAAGACCGGACCAAACCGCTGAACACCAGAATGAGCACCCCGGATCCATTTCAAGAGCTCGTGGACGCGATACGCCGAGCACTTCCCACGAATCCACCAGCACCTCCACTTCCAGCGACCTCTTCTGTCAACACCGCTGTCTCTTCTTTACCTCCTGTGTACGCCAGTCCCATGGCCAAACCGGCACCCTTCTCTGGTTCGGCGGAGGATTGCAAAGGATTCATTCTGCAATGTTCGCTGGTCCTGGAGATGCAACCGTACCTGTACCCCGATGACCACGCTAAGGTAGCATTGATCCTGTCCCAGTCAAACTGCAAGGCGCTTCGCTGGGCTGAAACTATGTGGTCCCAGAATAATCCCATTACTCAGTCACTCACCAGTTTCGTCTCCTACTTCAAAGAGGTTTTCGGGAAACCTGCCTGGGATATTTTAATTGGTGAGCAATTGTACCATTTAAAACAAGGCTCAATGACTGCCGCCAGTGGATGGAACGAACAGTCCCTGTTAACCTCTTATCGACAAGGATTGGATCCACGAGTGCGTTTGCATCTCGTTGCATACAAGGATTCCATTGGGCTCAAAAGCTTCATCCAACTCTCCCTTTGCTTCGCCACTCGTATGCAGTCGTGTCTCGAAGAACACCAGGACCAGCCGCTATTTGCACTACACCTCCGTTGACCAGAATCCGTCAGCCCTGCAGAACCAGCCCACGAATCCATGCAGCTGGAAAATACTCATCTTGATGCTTTTACTGTGGTTTACCTGGGCATTTCATCTCTGCATGCCCAGTTCGTCCTCCTCGTCCCATGGTGAGTGCCATTCTTCCTTCTATAAATAAGATGAAACCACTCACCATAATTTTAAACCTTTCTGCTGCCAGTATTTCCATTCCAGTTTGTGCCCTCCTCGACTCTGGATCAGCTGGCAACTTCATCTCTGGTGCCCTCTGCCATCAGCTCAAGCTCAAGACAACCGCCACGCCGTCCGTCTACCAGATCCACTTGATAACTGGAAGACTCCTCAACCGAAGACAAGTGCGTTTCAGTGTCGGTCCAGTACAGCTTCAAGTGGGTCTCCTTCACATTGAACAACAACATCTGCTGGTTCTGGAGGAATCCACCGCTGATGTGGTTCTAGGGCGCCCATGGTTGGAGCAGCATAAACCTGTCGTTTCCTGGAAGACCGGCGAGATCCTGAAGTGGGGCGACAACTGTTTTCCGAACTGTTTCTCTGCTTTCCCTGTTCCATCCTCTCCACGCTCCGAAGATCTGTCTGTCTGCGCCACAGCCATCGAAAGCCCAGTAAAGAAGCATTCGATGAACATCCCTCTATGTTACGCCCCCTTCAGCGACGTCTTCTGCCCCAAGTGAGCCTCCAAGCTGCCTCCACACTGGCCATGGGACTGTGCCATCAATCTGCTTCCGGGTGAGTCAGTGCCCCGTAGGAGGATTTACCCTCTGTCTCTACCGGAGGAGAAGGCCATGGAGGACTACATCAAGGAGGCTCTAGTGCAAGGTTACATTCGCCCATCTACTTTCCCCTGTTTCTTCTTCGGGGCTAAGAAGGACGGAGGCTTGCGGCCTTGCATAGATTACCAAGCAATCAACAAGATCATCGTGAAATTTCGCTATCCGCTTACTCTCGTCCCAGCAGCGCTAGAACATCTCCGTGGTGCCACTGTCTCCAAGTTGGACCTCTGCAGCGCATATAACCTCACCCGGATACATGAGGGGACGAGTGGACACAGCCGCCTTCGTGACCCTTACTGGACACTATGAGTACCTCATCATGCCGTATGGTCTGGCCAACGCCCCCTCCATATTCCAGGATTTCATTTATGAGGTGCTCCGGGAGTTTCTCCACAAGTTTGTGCTGGTATACATCGATGACATCCTGATATACTCAAAGAGCATGGCCGAACATCGCCACCTTGCGGAGGTCTTGAAATGCCTGAGAGAGTTCCATCTGTTCCTCAAGGCGGAGAAATGCTCATCCATCAACCCTCAGTGCAGTTCCTTGGCTACAACATCGACAGCAGTGGCATCCAGATGGACGAGGGGAAGGTAGATGCCATCAGGAACTGGCCCACACCCACTACCGTCAAAGAACTCCAGAGATTCCTAGGATTTGCCAATTTCTACCACCGTTTCATCCAAGACTACAGTATCTTTTCCAGTCCACTTACCCACCTCCTGCGTAACAAGCCCAAGTCTCTGTCCTGGACCCCAGCTGCCACCCAAGCCTTCAAAACCCTAAAGGAAACCTTCACCACCGCTCCCCTCCTTGTGCATCCAGACCCTGAGAAACCCTTCGTCGTTGAGGTCGACGCCTCGACCACCGGAGTGGGAGCGGTTTTGTCCCAGCAGCAGGGGAACCCAAGTAGACTCTATCCATGTGCCTTCTTCTCCCACAAACTTAACCCAGCAGAGGTCAACTATGACATCGGCAACAGGGAGCTTCTGGCCATCAAGCTGGCCCTTGAGGAGTAGAGGCATTGGTTGGAGGGTGCTCAACATCTGTTCCTGGTTTTAACTGACCACAAGAATCTGGAGTATCTCAGAGACGCCAAGCGACTAAACCCACGACAGGCATTGTTCTTTACCCTCTTCAACTTCACCATTTCCTACCATCCTGGATCAAAGAATATTAAGGCGGACGCTTTATCCCATCTCTACAGTCCTGAAGAAAATGCCGAAAGAAATGAGCCCATCTTGCCTGAGAAACTCGTTGTGAGTCCAATCGTCTGGTCCGAAGAAACCATTTTTCATTGTTATGCTGACGATACTCAGCTCTATATTTCTTCACGCCCTGAAGAAACTTACCAATTCACAAGATTAACGGAATGCATAGCTGATATAAAACATTGGATGACCGGTAATTTCCTGCAACTCAATTCAGAAAAAAAAGAATTTTTAATTATTGGACAAAAAAGCTCCACAAGTAGTAACCTAGAATACTGTCTAACACTTGATGGCTGCTCTGTCAAGTCTTCGTCGTCAGTGACGAACCTGGGTGTGCTCTTTGATACCAATCTTTCGTTTGAAAGCCACGTTTCTAGCATCTGTAAAACTGCATTCTACCATCTTAAAAATATATCTAAATTACGGCACATGCTCTCAATGCAAAATGCTGAACAGTTAGTTCATGCGTTCATGACCTCAAGGTTAGATTATTGTAATGCTCTACTGGGTGGTTGACCTGCTCGCTTAATAAATAAACTCCAGCTGGTCCAAAACGCAGCAGCTCGAGTACTTACTAGAACCAGGAAGTATGACCATATTAGCCCAGTTCTGTCAACATTGCACTGGCTACCTATTAAACATTGTATACATTTTAAAATCTTGCTTATTACTTACAAAGCACTAAATGGTTTAGCTCCCCAATACTTGAGCAAGCTCTTAACATATTATACTCCATCACGTCTACTGCGGTCTCAAAATTCTGGCCAGTTGATAATACCGAGAATATCCAAATCAACTGCAGGTGGTCGATCCTTTTCCTATTTAGCTCCTAAACTCTGGAACAGTCTTCCTAACATTGTTCGGGAAGCAGACAAACTCTGTCAGTTTAAATCTAGACTAAAAACACATCTCTTTACTGTGGCATACACATAAAACACTTTTTCAATGAAATGATTGTTAGGCTGCATTAACTAGGTCAGCCGGAACCGGGAACACTTCCCATAACACCTGATGTACTCGTTACATCATCAGAAGAATTGTATCTACGCTAATGATAGTCTCTCTGTTTATCCAGAGGTTTACTGCAGTCAGCCAGATCCGGGCCGTATCCAGATCAGATGGTGGACCTGAGCCCAGAGAAGACCAACACAGGACCCAAAAGTGTCCGCAGAGACCGTGTCAATTAGCCTCCCCCTGCAACTGCCTCATCGACACGGCATCTCAATAAACCCGTCTCCAGCGTGATGACTCCGATTGTTCGAATATTACAATTAAATAATACTTAAATCGATATCTCATCCACAATAAACCCGTCTCCAGCGTGTTGACTCCGATTGTTCGAATATTACAATTAAATAATACTTAAATCAATATGTCATCCGCAGTAAACCCGTCTCCAGTGTGTTGCCTCCAATCATTTGAATATTGCACTTTAATAATTATTTAATCAACATCATCCTCAATAAACCCGTCTCCAGCGTGTTGCCTCCAGTCCTTCGAATATTCCGATCTATTATGACCTCTGACCAGTAAAGCGGCGAGAATAATAATAATAATACACTGTTTGTTAATTGGCCAGAGGAGAACTGGCATCCCGACTGAGCCTGGTTTCTCCCAAGGTTTATTTTTCTCCATTAGGTCACCTAATGGGGTTTTGGTTTCCTTGCCACTGTTGCCTCTGGCTTGGCGTGCTCAGTTGGGGACACTACATTTTTCAACTAAACATCGAAATAAATCTAATTAATAAACTAAATTAACCATATAAACTAAATTACTGATCTACCACACTGTCACCGTATGGAAATTGAAATGAACTGATGACATCAAATGGCTATACAGCTTAATAAAATTATGCTGCATTATTTTCCTGTTTAACACTGTAAAGCTGCTTTGAAACAATCTACATTGTTAAAAGCGCTATATAAATAAAGTTGACTTGACTACTTGCTAGAACAGTGTTGTTTCTCCTACTGGTATTGCATTTTATTCTGTCTGTGTGTAATTGATCCTGTCATAGTAAATTGCATTTGAATAATATACGAGTTCGTTATTACTGAACGAGCCTTTTGCACTTAAGTAAGTTGTCCTATTGTTGTCCTGTTGTCCTCTTCCAGATGGTAACCATCTGGACCTCATTTACACACGCAACTGCTCTACAGACAATATTTTGGTCAAACCTCTACACATCTCAGATCATTTCTTCATCACATTCAACCTTCAACTCACTACTCATGCACTACCAGTTCCTCCACCTGTTACTTTCAGGTAAAATCTGCGCTCACTTTCTACTTCTCATCTTTCCTCTGCTGTCTCATCCTCCCTTCCCTCATCCTCACAATTATCCTCTATGGATGTCAACACTGCAACTGACACTTTATGCGCTACTTTAACTTCTTGTCTAGACAGTATTTGCACTCTTTCTTTTAGGCCAGCACGAGCCACTCCCTCTAACCCTTGGTTATCTGATGTTATTCGTGAACACCGGACGATACTCAGGGCAGCAGAGAGAACATGGCGTAAATCTAACCACCCATCCGATCTAGGTAAGTATCAATCCCTGCTCTCATCCTTCTCAGATGAAGTACATGCAGCTAAATCTTCTTATTTCCAAAACAAGATCAACAACACCTCAAACTCACGCACACTGTTCAGAACATTTAACCCACCACCTCCCTATCTCCAGACGATTTTGCACAATTCTTCACAAACAAAACAACAACAATACGGTCCTCTTGATCCCATTCCCTCACACTTCCTTCAAGCCATCTCTCCTACAATCCTAACAGCACTCACATCATCAACACATCTCTCTGCACCGGCATCTTCCCTACCACATTCAAGCAGGCTCGGGTAACTCCACTGCTTAAGAAACCCACATTAAACTTATCACTCATAGATAACTACAGACCTGTTTCTCTCCTACCATTCATAGCAAAAACTATTGAACGAGTTGTTTTCAACCAGGTTTCATCCTTCCTATCACAGAATAATCAGCTGGACATCAACCAATCAGGTTTCAAATGGGGCCACTCCACAGAGACTGCACTACTGTCGGTCACTGAAGCCTTGCGGATAGCTAAAGCTAACTCCAAATCATCAGTCCTCGTCCTGCTCGATCTATCTGCGGCCTTTGACACGGTCAATCATCAGATTCTTCTGTCCACCCTCTCATCACTGGGCATCACAGGGACTCCACTCCTTTGGTTTGAGTCCTATCTCACAGGTAGGTCTTTCAAGGTTGCCTGGAGAGGAGAGGAATCCCAAGCACATCCACTGACCACTGGGGTTCTGCAGGGCTCAGTGCTTGGTCTTCTCCTCTTCTCCATCTACACTACTTCATTGGGACCCATCATTCAGGCACATGGCTTCTCATACCACTGCTATGCTGATGACACTCAGCTCTACCTTTCATTTCACCCAGACGACCCCACAGTAGCTGCACGAATCTCCAGCTGTCTGGCTGACATCTCTGCATGGATGAGAAAACATCACCTGCAGCTCAACCTGGCAAAGACTGAGTTTCTCATCTTCCCCGCCAGTCCCACCATACAACATGACTTCACCATCCAGTTAGGTACATTCTTGATTTCCCCATCAAAGTCAGTCAGAAATCTTGGAGTAACATTTGATGACCAGCTGTCCTTCAGAGAACACATTTCTAAGACAGCTCGCTCATGCCGGTTTGCGCTCCACAGCATCAGGAAGATTAGACCGTTCCTAACAGAGCACGCAACACAGCTTCTTGTCCAGGCCCTGGTTATTTCTAGACTTGACTACTGCAATGCGCTTCTGGTCCTTCAGAGAACACATTTCTAAGACAGCTCGCTCATGCCGGTTTGCGCTCCACAACATCAGGAAGATTAGACCGTTCCTAACAGAGCATGCAACACAGCTTCTTGTCCAGGCCCTGGTTATTTCTAGACTTGACTACTGCAATGCGCTTCTGGTTGGACTCCCCTCTTGTGCGATCCAAACACTTCGAATGATCCAGAATGCAGCAGCACGTCTTGTCTTCAACGAGCCCAAAAGGACCGACGTCACACCTCTCTTCATCTCCCTGCACTGGCTACCACTCGCTGCTCGCATCAAGTTTAAGGTGCTGATGCTTTCATACAGAGCCACCATGCGCTCAGCTCCTGCTTACTTTGACTCCATTCTACAAATCCACACCCCCACCAGAAGCCTTCGCTCAGCAAAGGAACGACGGCTTGTGGTACCATCACAGAGGGGGAAAAAAATCCCTTTCCAGAACATTTTCATTCAACGTTCCCAGCTGGTGGAACGATCTTCACAACGCCATCCGAAACGCAGAATCATTGACATCATTCAAAAGTCAACTTAAAACTCTGCTCTTCCGTGAGCTCCTAACCTCATAAAAAATTAAATTAAATAAAAAACACTTTCCTTTCCTCTTTCTCTTCCTTCTTCCCTCCCTACTCTAGCCTGTGCTACACTGAGCAATGTACACGGTCTCAGGATTTCAGGCTCTTATTGCGCTTCTCGACTCTTCATGACCAATCGCTTCATGTACCCCCAAGTTGTAAGTCGCTTTGGATAAAAGCGTCTGCTAAATGCATAAATGTAAATGTAAATAGTTCACCATCTGGACACTTTTGGCACACTATTTCCTATGCACTATGATTTGGGACTGTAATCTTAATCTTGTTAAGATTACCGTGGTCTAGCAGACCGCGCGGCCCTGCGGCCTTGTCTCCGTGGTCTAGCAGTATTATTTAGGATGGATAGAATATGACTTTGATTGCAGCCAGAGATCTGGTGTTCTTCTGCAGGTGTAAAGCTTTGGGTTAGTACAGATAAGAAGAGCATCCTCTGAGATTCCTGTGTTTCTTATCTGATTTGCTTCCTAACATCCAGCCTCTGGAAAATCTGGGTTTGTCCTGGGAATCTTAGTGGTTCTTGCTGTGTACTAAAGTTCAAACATGACCAAGACAAACCACACTCATGCAGCCAAATCAACAGATACTGTACATGAGCTCCAGTGCAGAGCCTGTACTGATTACATTTCCATTTATTCATTTAGCAGATACTTTTATCCAAAGCAACTTACAAATGAGGAATACTGTAGTATAGAGTATGCAGTAAATGGTTCAGCCCCATAGAGTTTGTGTAGTTGGTATGAACCGCGGATGAACGGCGCATGTCGTTATAACTGAGCAGGTGAAAAATGCACTAGTAAAGAGAAGTTTAACATTGAATTCTGTGTACGTGCCTTTATGGGAGTTAAGTGTTAAACAAAGAACACAACATGGTGTCAGACGCGACTGTACCCACTGACTAACACCGCACACGTCTAGAAGTGGCAAAAGATCACCGCAGCATGAGCGACGAAAGCATCACAGCCAGTGCAGATGAGAAAAGCCATGCACATTAAAGCGGCGAATAAGATGGAAATGCTTCATCCGCCACCACCTTTGTCTCTGACGGGGAACTTGGCTGAACATTGGCGTAAGTGGGAACAAAGATTTAATCTGTACCTTACTGCCTCAGTGCTAGTGGATAAACCGACAGTCGAGACAGATTGCTGTGCTGTTGCATTGCATATGAGAAGAGGCGATAGACATTTATAACTCGCTGGAGATTGAATATGCGGACGCAGAACATAAAAAATTATCAGGGGTGCTTGCGGCATTCCAGAGATACTGTGCTCCGTGAAAGAATGTCGTCTTTGAACGACACCAGTTCTGGGCCCACACATTCTCTGAGCAAGCAGGCATAGACAAATTCGTCACAGAGTTAAGAAACAAAGCACGCACATGTGAATTCGGAAGATCTCATGATACGAGACAAAATAGTATTCAGTATAACTGACTCTGGGCTTTGCGAACGGCTACTGTCCATATCTGTTTTGACGCTTTCAAAAGCCATCAACATATGCAGAGCTAAAGAGGTCATAAAATCACAAGCCACAGCCATGGCAGCATCATCAGAAGCATAATTGGGGTTTTGGTTTCCTTGCCACTGTCGCCTTTGGCTTGGCTTGCTTAGTTGGGGACAATACATTTTTCAACTAAATATCCAAATCTAGTAAACTAAATTAACCATATAAACTAAATTACTGATCTAATTACTAATCTAATTTGTGTCTAATCAAAACTTGTGTAAAATGCGGACGCATTCACATGCCAAGACAGTGCCCAGCCTATAATGAAGTTTCACGAGTTTGTGTGCCCATATAATCTTAGTGACAGTGGTAAACAGATTTGGCTTGCTGTCTGCTATAGAGGGGCTCGGAGAGGATATTCTACCCAAGCTCTGATTGCCCCCCTATAACAGGCAAAATTGAACAAAAGGAGGAGCAGGGATGCTGCAGGAACTAAAAATGGGAAGAGGTAAGCTCCTGGTTTTATACCTTGGTATTAATTGGAAGATTAGATGGGCGTACTCCTCCCGAAATTACGTTTAATAACTTCACTTGTAAAAAATGTGGCAAAAAGAACCATTTTGCGATTGTGTGCAAATCCAAAGTTAAAATGGACACGCTTGACATGGACACTAAGCAATCTCTAGTAGACACACTATCGGTACTGTAGTTCACTCAAACACGTCTGACACAGGCTGGCACACAAATCTGCGTATGGCAGGCACGATTGTCAACTTCAAGCTTGACACGGGTGCTGAAGCGAACGTCATCCCAAAGAAAATCATTGATCAGCTTCAGATTCCTGTGAAAATCCAAAAGACAAACACAGTGCTTGTATCGTATGGAGGCACTCGCATCAAACCAGAAGGTGTTGTTAACCTCCATGTGCAGGCTAAAGATATAATGACTGACATGATGCTCTTTGTGACCTCAGCATCAGATAGCTCTACTTGGGAGACACACACTGCATGTGTGCAGTTGGACCTCATAAGAAGAGTAGAGGCCCTTACACCATCATCACCCACCACAAAAACAGAGCTCTTCACCCGCTATGCATCAGTGTTTCAAGGTTTGGGCCAGTTTCCAGGATTGCACCATATTCACACTGACCCTAATGTTCCTCCTGTGATACATGGCTGCAGGAAGATTCTGTATGCAGTCCATGACCGACTCCGAGAGATGCTGGATGAACTGGTGAAAAAGGGTGTGATAAGCAAAGTTTCTAAGCTTACTGCAAGGGTTGGCAGTCTGTGCATCACAGAAAAGAAAAACAGCACACTGATAGTCTGCCTGGACCCTAGAGACCTAAACAAGGTCATACTCCATCAGCACTACAACATACCCACCCTGGAGGACATACGGAGTAAGTTAGCTAGCCAAAAGTTGTTTACCATCCTGGACGAGAAGGACGGCTATTGGCAGGTTAAACTAGATGAGGAGTCAGCAGACCTGCGTGCTTTCAACACGCTAAACGCATCTCGTTGTCATGTAAGGGCCCTGTTCATGTTGGACAGACATTTTAATTGCATTTTGTGTCTTTTAAGAGGCACAAAGACACTATTTATGTATATGCCCCCATAGCTGCCGTGTTAGCTGAGTGGGAGCTCTGGGCATTAACTGTAAGAGCTCCGTGTTGCAAGCACCAATCCGGTTCGTTTTTTTTTCTATAGACAGTACTCACAAAGGTATAACTCTCAAGATTAACTTAAAAATTCACCGGAGTTCTCCTTTAAATTATTTTGTATGTTTACATTCTATATAAAGTCGCCATGAAATCAAAATTGAAGTTTTTTAATATGAATGTTATCTATGATCTAGTGAGCTCCAAAACAATGACAAATGATTCGTATTTAGAAGATATATGCATTCAAACCTTACAGTCGCTAACTTCCGCCAATATGGATAAATTATTTTGATGACATATCTGAACTTCAGCTTCTCATTAGATTTTCAGTCCAATCAACATTTGATAATTGTCATTTTAGTGAATTTGGGATTTTGAGGGATGACTCGAAATTGCATTCAGTAGTTGACGTGAAAATGCACTGAACCTATCATCACTATTCATTTTTGCTTCCTCTTACAATGCACTGCAGTACAGAATGTATAATTTCAGTATTGTCCTCCATTCATGCAATACCATCCAAAAGAAAGAAAAGAGAGAATGGGAGGAGATACAGTATAGAAAAAGAGCATGCGTTATATTGAACCTATAGGGAACCATCCACATAACAGTGCTTGAAGTGAAACGCTGCTCTGCAGCACAGACAGAGAGAGAGAGAGAGAGAGAGAGAGAGAGAGAGAGAGAGAGAGAGAGAGAGAGAGAGAGAGAGAGAGAGAGAGAGAGCGAGAGAGAGAGAGAGAGAGAGAGAGAGAGAGAGGGTGTATGTGTGTGTGTGTGTGTGTGTGTGTGTGTGTGTGTGTGTGTGTGAGTGTGAGAGAGAGAGAGAGAGAGAGAGAGAGAGAGAGCGAGAGAGAGAGAGAGAGAGAGAGAGAGAGAGAGAGAGAGAGAGAGAGAGAGAGAGAGAGAGAGAGAGAGAGAGAGAGCAGAGGGTGGGAATAAAAGCGGATGAAATCGGGCTGTGCGTCAGTTTGCAGCTGATCATCACACTTCATCAGAGGGACTCTGACATTCTTTAATTATTCATTCTGTTCATTCAGTGATTATTCATCCTCTTCTGCCCTTTTTTCATTTATTTCTTTGGAGAAGCGAGGACATGAAGTTTTTGTTTTTTTTAAAGTTGGACTTTTTGGAGTTTTAATTTCTTCATAGATTTTTTTTTGGTGCATCCTTCATCTGAGCGGAAACTGGAGAAAAAACAGAGTAGAGGTGAAGGATTTCACACTGTAGAAGACAACCAAACACTTTTCAGTCGAGTTCGTGTGGATTTACCTTTTGTTTGCCTGCCGTCAATTCTCTGAGGTCCTGAATTTTGCATCACCTTCCTGATGGTCCTGTTTCTGTTCCCCACAGTTGACTGTTCAATCTCTTCTTGAACTGAATATTGAACTAGTTCTGGATTTAACTAGCTCTCATCCTGAGAAATTCTGAGGATGTCCGGCTGTGCCAGACGCTGCAAACACGGGTTAGTGAAGTTTGCTCTGTCTGTGAGCAGACTGGTGACTGGAACACTCATTAAAGGTATGAACATGTGTGAATAATTAACTTAAGGGTGCATAACATAAATATGGGTGATCAATATGAAAATTATTTTTTACTTGCCATTTCTTTGAAATTATTTGTACAATTTTCTACTTGACTTTAGTGTATTCATTTAAATCAGATACTCTGCATTAATTGCAGCATGTTTTGTGTTAGACATCTTTAATAAAGGACAGACAGCTGAAGAACTTGAATCCTTACTTATGACTATCAGTTGTTCAGTTCCTTAATAATATAGGGAAGACTTTGATGCACTTGAATTATAAACTGAAGTTCTTTGAGTACACATACTATACTACATGTACAGTGTAGTATATTGACTGCTGGGTGGAAAAACAGTGATGACTATATTTATGTGTTTCTGAGCTGCGCACAGTGAGTGTCATGTGAGAGAAATAGAGGTAATGGTGTTGTTTACAAGATTGAAGATGTGTTTTATGTGTGAGCAAATAACTATGGGAGTGATCACACATTGGATGTGTGTGCGTGCGTGCGTGCGTGCGTGCGTGCGTGTGTGTGTGTGTGTGTGTGTGAGTGAGTGAGTGATTGCTTTACTGCTTTGATTTACCATCTTATTTTATTGCCCGTTGTCAAATAGAAGGAAAACACAAAATACATCACACACAGAGAGAGAGAGAGAGAGAGAGAGAGAGAGAGAGAGAGAGAGAGAGAGAGAGAGAGAGAGAGAGAGAGAGAGAGAGAGATTGAAATCAACTTTATTTACAACATAGGTAAAACCCAGTCTGTGTTACCACTAACAATCTGCATTACAAAAGTCTCAATTACGAAAAACACACAAAAATAAAATAAATAAGTGAAAAAACACACACAAAAAAAAAACAAAATGACTTAAAAAGTCAACATTAAATCATCATTTTCATTAACTGTGTATAAGTTAAACACTCCATGTATAGCCCAAGTATTCACAAACACTGGTAAGCACCCAACCAATTTATAATATGCATATTCTATCCTAAGCCTTGATGCTACCAAACCCTTAAACATCATCAAAGGATCTAAAGTATCTTTCCCAAGCATCTTATTTATCCTTGTTTTCCAAATAGTGAGTTTGGCAGTTTCAAACACAAAATTTAGTAAAACCAAAACATGTTTACGACTAGCGAAATACTTTGGCCCAAAAATAAACAATTGAGGAGATAAATCTTCACCTAAAGATGATACCCACTGATATAAAAAGGAGAATAAATTACCCAACCGTACACATTGCACAAAGAGATGAAAAATAGTTTTGTTATCAGAACAAAATACACAACCCACCTCTACATTCGGATTGAGGTGCACCACATGTCTGTTCGTAGCTATTGCACTGTGTACAATCCTCCATTGTAAATCACCAGTCCGTTTATCAATGGGACTTTTATACAGTGACCGCCATCTACCTTTGGGGGAGATATCTACTCCAAAGAAATAAGTCCACTTAGATGACTTTACTCCGGAGAGAAGATGTGTATTGGTCACTTTCACACAAGTCACATACAGAGCTTTTTTTCCCAACAGACTCAAAAGTTTCCAGCTGAGGAGTTTTGAAAGACAATATGAGATTTTCCTCCTCATGCCATCCCCTTACGTCAGCAGCTATCATCAAGGATGGAAAATCATAGTCACGTCCAGCCATCCACTCTTTGATATGGTTAGAGTTGTTGATAAAAAGTATCTGATCATAGTTCAGTTCTCCAAGTACTTCATCAATAACTTGTTTCAAAAAACGAACAGATTTTATGCCTGCTCTCTCACTCAAGATCTCCAAACTGATGCTTAAAATGTGTCCAAGTTTTACACATCCAACAGCTATCAGCCATGATGACAAATTAACAGAACACAGGTGTCAAGGAGGTAAGAAGGGGTTCTGGAACAATGGCTCTTCCATCAGCCAAAAATCCGCATGTATTCCAGCAGGTCTTGAGACAGAGAAAACTTTCCATGCTTCCATCACAGATCTGTAGAAGGGAGTCAAATCTGTGAGAGTTGATTCATTCAAGTTCAATAAAAAGAGATATTTGTCAAGTCCCATGTTGCCTGCTTTCCTCAAGAGTGCAACTGCAGTGTTGGACCAAGCAATGTCACCATTATACAGCAGTCTCTGAGCAGCTTGCAGACGAAAGGCCATGAGTCTTGATCTGATGTCCACAAGACCTTGCCCCCCTTCTTGAACTGGTAAAAAAAAAACAGCTGATCGAACCCAATGCTGTCCTGACCCAAAAAAATTCACCAGCATCCTTTGAATGTCTTGAACTAGTCCAATGGGAGGCTGTAACACAATCAATTTATGCCACAGCGCAGAAGCGATCAAGTTATTGGCAACTAGAACTCTCCCCCTATAGGATAGCTGGGGTAGCAACCAGTTCCATCTAGACAATCGGGTGCACACTCTCTCCAAAACTCCCACCCAATTTTTCTTCTGAAACTCTTCTGATCCCAAAAACACACCAAGTAATTTCAGCCCTTCTCTATTCCAGTTTAAACTGCCTGGTAGTTGTGGGAGATTTTCTAGATTTCTTTGACCTGACCAAAAAGCTTCAGTCTTATCCCAGTTTACTTTAGCTGATGATGCCCCTTCATACAGCTCAAGTGCTCTAGACAAAGCTTTTATATCATTATTATCATTGACAAACACTGTAACATCATCAGCGTAGGCAGTAATAGTAGTTCTTAAATGTTGAGGCATTGTAGGTATTAACAAACCATTTAGAGTTTTTCTTATTTTGGAAAGTAAGGGCTCAATAGCAATACTATACAATTGTCCTGATAGAGGGCAACCTTGTCTGATTACCCTAGAAACCACAATAGGCCGACTTAGGCCACCCCCCACCTTGACCATACAAGAAGCTCCAGTGTACAACAAACGTATCCATTTGATAAAAACCTGACCAAACCCAAAAGCAGCAAGTAGATTAAAAAGATAGTTATGATCAACGCGATCAAACGCCTTTTCTTGATCTAAAGCAATCAATCCAACCTCTGCATTGAACATTTTACAGATATCCAAGGTATTCCTCACTAAAAAAAAGATTATCCATTATAGATCGTTTAGGAATGCAATAGGTTTGGTCTTGGTGAATTATCAAATGTATAAACTTCTTAAGCCTATTTGACAAACATTTAGACAAGATTTTATACTCTGTTGTTAATAAAGCAACAGGTCTCCAGTTCTTTAACAGAGTCAAGTCTCCCTTTTTAGGTAATAGGGACAATACAGCACGTTGACATGAAACAGGTAAAGTGCCATCTTTATAACTTTCACAGAAAACTTCATAAAGGTCCATTCCAATATACTTCCAAAAATGTTTATAAAAATCAGAAGTCAACCCATCAATTCCAGGAGAGCGTCCGGATTTCAACTGTCCAACAGCAATAGTGAGTTCTTGAAAAGTAATTTGTGTGTCCAAAGCAGTCTTAGAAACAGAGTCTATTTGAGGAAGTTCATGCATAAGTTGGGCTTCACAACTAGAGTTACAATGATCAGCTTTGTATAGAGAAGAATAAAAACCAACAGCATGACGACGCATTTCTATAATGTCATTTGTAATCTTCCCATCTGGAAGACGTAAACATGTCATCTGCTTAGACTGTGCCACTGAACGCTCTAAATAAAAAAAAAAATAGGCACTTGGGGCATCCATCTCAGTAACTGATGTAAACCGTGACCTCACCAAAGATGCTTTCACCCTCTCATTCAAATGAAAACTTAGCTTTTTCTTTTTCTGTTGTAAGGTGTTGATAAAAACTGGGTCATGTCTTCTTATCAATTCTGTCTCTATAGACTCTATATCTCTTTCCAGAGCTTGCACTGTTTCTCGTTGAATAGTCGTATAATATGCCGTGTACTGTTGACAGGATAGTTTTATTTGAGTTTTTCCAACCTCCCACCATTGTTTTAAATTTTCAAAATCATTTTTCTTCCCCTTCCAATGATTCCAAAAAACCACAAAATGTTCGGAAAATAAAGCATCCTGTAACAGTTTAGCATTAAAATGCCAATAAGAAGATTTTCTTGGAAATTGTGCCATGTTTACTGAAATATATACCAAATGGTGATCAGAAAACCCTACAGGAGTAATAAAACAATCAATAATCCTGTTATTTAAATTTTTTGAAACATAAATTCTGTCTAAGCGAGCAGCACTTACTCTATTATTTTAATCCATGTATATTGTTTATCTACCGGATGCTTGATTCTCCACATGTCTAAAAGTTCGGCCTCTTTCACCAATCTTGACAAATAGTTGGATGAAAGCATGTGAGGCTCTACATTATTACGGTCAACATTAAAACATTCTGTACAATTCCAGTCCCCACCAATGATGATGTCTCCATCACTAAAATCTTGTTTTAGGACATTAGATAGCATTCTAAACAACTGTAATCGCTCATTTCCCACATTTGGTGCATAAACATTTATAAAATAAATGGTCATCCCTTCAATAATAGTTTTGACAAGAACCAGGCGACCTTTTACAAATTCCTCAGTTTTTTCAATGCTAACTTTTATATCTGGAGAAAAAAGAAGAGCAACTCCAGCGCTCAGATTTGTACCATGGCTAAGTACATGTTGACCTTTCCACCACATTCCCCACTCTATTTCGTTATCCATATCACTATGTGTTTCTTGCAGTAAAATTACATGTAACTTTTTATTTTTCATGATTTCAGACACCAAACCTCGTTTATGACTATCCCTCCCTCCATTAATATTTAATGAACCCAACCTCAAAAGATCCATGTATAAGTTTAGGGAGGAGAGAAAAAAAACAACGGCAGAAGAAACCAGAAGAAAAAAAGAGAAGAACACCGCGTGATGCATGGCTAATCGTTTACAAAAATGCTTTTAGCCTCTTCTTTTTATCCACCATTCTACATTTTCTAATAACTGTAACGTGTTTTTTTAGACGAAAACGTTTCTTTTCACTCAGCTGATCAAGATTTACAGTCTTTTGAAGAACCGCCACTGACCTCTCAAATTTTTCAACATCAGGAAAAAATTCTTTAATGTTGACTTGTTTCCCAAATGTTTCATCAAGAAACCCATTAATTTCATCTAAAGTATACAAAGAGGGATCTTTGATGGACATATCTTGAGAATCGCCCTCACATCCACATACAGACCCTCCTTGGGAGTCACATTCATAATCAAGAAGAGAAATATTTTCGTCAGACGCATCGTCATCTACTGCACTACCATGATTACTCAAACACAACTCTCTCTTCCTTATAGCCGACCTAACAGACTCACACCTGCTTGGCCCTGCAATTTCCACACCATCATCTTGCTGCTCCTCAGCATTGATATTTCGAACAGTATTTGCAGTATTTTCATTTTGCTGACCTTCATGCACATTAGTATTTGTCACAGCATTATCATGTAGTTCAATAGCGGACGGCGCCGCACCAGAAACGCTCACCTCTGCCGGACATGCATGTTCCTCTTGAGCAGCGCGCTCCTGCTCCACCGCATCTCCCTCTCCTGAGACAATGGGCCTTTGCCTATCCTCTGGTGCGCGCTCTCTGTGAGGGCATGCAAACTTTTTATGCCCTAAATCGCAGCAATCAAAGCACCTTAAACTGCCAGTGCTTGCGTACACCATATAAGTTTTGCCTTCGTGTCGTACTCGGAATGAAACATCCAGCGTGTTTTGGGGGGAGTCCAAAAACATAAACACCTGTCTTCTAAAAGATGTGACGTGTTTCAAAGACGGGTGTTTACAGCCTAACGTGATTGTTTTAAAACCACTGGCAAATTTGCCAAAATGTATTAATTCCCGTTCCAACGCTTCATCCGGAATGAAAGGTGGAACATTCGATACCGTGATTTTAACTGTCGGAGCGTATAGCGGGGTAACCTGAACAAAGTTTTCATTTATAACGAGACCATTCTCGATTAAACGATTGACAAAATTGTGTTCTTTCAAAAACACTACTACAGCTTTATTCATACGAGAAGCAGACACTATATTCTCGTGTCCCACTTCCCCTCCAGCCGAAATAAGCATGTCTTCCACTGTGACACCATCCTCGGGCACACACCTGAAGCCATTGCGCAAGGACAAAGACGGCACAGTCTCCTCATGAGATGCCATCTCTCCCTGCGCAATACACGCAAAAACTAAATCAAAAAACTAAATTTTAAACCATGCAGAAAATAAGAGAAAACAAAATCCCCGTAATAAAGACTATGTGAAAAAAAAAAAAAACACAGCTTATGTCTCACCCAGCACCACTCTCACCCACAAACTCCCAACATGCACCACGTGAGAGAGAGAGAGAGAGAGAGAGAGAGAGAGAGAGAGAGAGAGAGAGAGAGAGAGAGAGAAACGTTCTGCATTTAACATTTTCAAATAAGCATAATTTATTATGTTTATTAATCAACAACTTTCCTTGTAGGGACAAATGTGGTTCACACAATGTAGGTGATCTCAGATTTTTGTCAGTAAATACTTACATAAACATTTTTGGTCCCCATGAGGAAAACCGCTAATATCAATTTTTTTTAATTTTTTTATTCCGTTTTCTGTGTGTGTGTGTGTGTGTGTGTGTGTGTGTGTGTGTGTGTGTGTGTGTGTGTGTGTGTGTGTGTGTGTGTGTGTGTGTGTGTGTGTGTGTGTGTGTGTCCGTGTGTGTCCGTGTGTGTCCGTGTGTAAGAAACAGCTTTAGCATTAAAATTAATCTTTACATTTTCAGATTTTATTGAAAATTGCAACAGTGCCATTTTTGATTCCACAAAGAATCTTTCAGTGAACAGTTCTCTAAAGTTTTTAAATTTCCTCCAACATTAAGTTATATGAGCTGCTATCCACATTAATTGTATAACCTTACTCTTACTGTATGACAACTGTTTCTCATTTGCATGTATTTTATGTCCCAGAATTTTAGGAGAAACATCTGAAGTTGATTCCTCAATGAGTTATGAAAGAGCAAGCACTGAGCAATAATAATTTATTAGTGTGAATGTAACCTGTAAATGTCTGTTATGCAATTGTGATGATTTGTATGAAAACTGGAGGGAGTTTTGTAATGTTTTACTTTTTTAGCCCATGTGTGTGAATGTGTGCACCTAACCATTTTTGGGGGCAAATATGTACCCAGGCCAGAAGTAAGCTAAACCTGAGAAAATCTCCCAAAATCTCATTTTAGGGATGTCTATATTTGTAAAAACAGTATAAAAATGAGCAATTTTTTTTTTTTGTGTAATTGTAAAAATGCAGAAAATGTTCTGTTTGTGCTAGAGTAGGTTACAGTATCTATAACTAGCTGTGTATAAAAACAAAATAAGTCTCTGCAATGCCCCCTTTTAGATAACTTCAGTAAGTAAACATGAGTAACTATACCATTATGTAAGTAAACACACAATCACTGTGTTTTGCTGTAAACCTGCAGGCAAAGATTTCTGCATCTGCATCTAAGAGAGACACGTGACAATTCACTAAGCAAATTTAATTCTGTACTTCTGATATTGTATGTAAAATGTCAACCCATTTTCACTCCCGTCAAAATCCGAAGCATGGTCAAGTGCCTTCCGCGTCACAACGAAGACGCTAAAGTCACCCCTAGGCGTCACTATTTTGACGCGCTCAGCGATGATTGATTTCAGTTGTTACCCAATGCGTCAGATCAAGACGCATTTTATTCTTTGCATTTGTAAAAGCATATGTGGCGGGGTGCGACTAAATATACTGACTACGCCACCCAGGGAGTTTCACCCCAGGAAATAGAATGAAATTAGTTGGATAATTAAACCTCCCAGTTTACCAAAGCACACAGGTTTAATTCATGCATGAAGCCAGAGACGTATTTCCAGTAAAAAACAACAATAATTTTATTTAAATCATTAAAATGAACATGAAATATAAAGTGCCATTCACACTAATTAACAAAAATAACGGAAAGGGGGAGTGCTGAGGCCTTACCAGTGGAGGAAACCGGGTCAAGGGTTTTGGTAGCTCTGGGGTTAAGGATTCCCTGATCACACACACACACACACACACACCACCAAACTCAAAATACACCAAAAGAGGGAAAAACAGCACACAGGAGGAGACACCACCACCGAGGACAACGGCACCACCACTTCCGGCACTCAGCACTAAAGGAAAAACATTCAATTAATAAAGGCCAAAAAAAAATATAAAACAAACAAAACATCAATCAATGAGAAACACAAAAGAAAAAGAAAACAAATCTTATTTCTAAACCCGAAGGGAAAAAAAAGATATAAGGCTAGTATAAACTAATCAAACATCACCTAATCATAACCAAACACAAAAACCTTGCGCACACATCAATGAACACAGTGAGATACAAACGGGTTAATACAGACGCCCAGTTGCGCGTCGAGTCCCGCGCTGTAAGTGCGTTGAGGCGTTCAAAACCCGGAGGGAGCCAATAGAGCTTTCCCCATTAACAGTTGTTAAACACAAATCCAACTGAATTGATTTAAAGCAAATCACTCCGTCGAGACAAAACAGCAGCGTGGCGAGAAAGGGACTCGTGCAGATACCGGCGCCAACAAGCGCTTCACCGTCCTGACATACAAAAACAAACTACACTCAATAACAGTGCACGATTAAACATACACATAATGCCGACTGGCATACATACCCGTCAGGGAGCTGCACATCTATAGGCTATATACCCCAATTGTGTCGTTAGTACAGCTACGCGAAGCCTACAATACAACGGCCCATTACTTTAAACTCAGTCTTGCAAATAATTAAAGAGGAAACAGATTCAACCTACCAGTAGCACAATGCAACCCGGTTCCGTCACAGGAAAGATCGGGTTTAATGACAGAAGAAACACTGCAAAAGACATTGCACACTGTAATGCCCGTCGCAACACTAACTAGGTTAAAAGTTAGCCACGCTATATTACCTGTCCGATAACCATGACGGCACCACGAATGCGAGAGGACCCACAGCGGAAGTACGCCTCGAACAACAAGACCGTAGTATCACGAGTGCTCACCCTCTGCCCATATAGCATGCAGCTACGTCCTGATTGGTCCAAAGGGTGTGATTGACACCACTACAATCAGTCTGCTACAATCTACCCCAACCTTTGAATCGTCGCCCCGACGATTGATCATACCACAGGTTTAACTCCAGCTACTTCCATGGTCTAGAGAAGGCTAACATAGAATTAGCCAAAGGGTCCGGAAGGTCCACTGCACCACCCACTGTTCCCCCCACAGCCCTTGGGAGGCGATTGATATTGGAATGGTGACCTGCTGTGGATCGGGCTGTCCGACGAACTGCCGCTTCGCCGGAATCAGGATGGGTGGCCAGTGGAACTTCACCCGCAGTACTAGGAGCCCTAACGGTCTCCAAAACCGGAGATACTAAGTTGGTTCGAGTTTGTTCTACTACAGGAGACCCCTGCCCGAGAACTAATACCTCATTGTCACCAAAGTACTCCTCTTCTGACTCGTAGTGATCTAAGGGGGATGACAGAGGAGCAGCGGGGTCTCCAGGAGGGTCTAACCTGACCACAGCCTTCAGAAGGGCACGGTTAACATGCCTCAATTTAGTCGGATTATCTACCGGCGCTATGGTGTACACCGCTCCACCTTCGGCGGGTGCCCTCAGAACCCTATATGACATAGACTCATACAGATCTTGGATCTTATGACGACCCCGGGTACTGAGGTTCCGCAACCACACCAGCTGGCCTACTTCCAAGGAATGATCTCGAACATGCTGATCATAGTTCCTCTTGCGACGCTCAGCCGCACCCCTTAACCTTTCCCCAGCCCCTTCAAAGGCTATCCGCAAGCGGGTCTGATGCTCCTGGATCCACTCATGGGTACTGCCACCACAAAGATTCTGCACTCGACCCAACAAGAAATCAACTGGGAGCCTGGGCTCTTGCCCAAACATCAACAGGAAAGGAGACTCCCCAGTAGCCTGGTGAGGAGTAGTGTTATACGAGTACAGCACCTGTGGCAGACAGGAACTCCAGTCCCGCTTCCGAGATACTGGGAAGGTACGCAATAAGTTATGCAGAGTGCGATTGAAGCGTTCGCACTGACCATTACCAGCTGGATGGTATGGAGTGGTACGAGACTTCTCAATACCATAGAGCCCACAGAGCTGCTGGATCAGCGCGCTCTCAAAGTTGCGACCCTGGTCCGAATGTAAACGAGCAGGAACACCAAACTTAGAGAACCATTCCGTCACCAGAACCTGAGCCACGGTAGATGCTCTCTGATCACGGGTGGGAACAGCAAGCGTATACTTGCTAAAAACATCAGTCATCACGAGGACATTCTCCAACCCATTATAAGTTGGTTCCAACACGGTGAAATCCATAGCCACAATCTCATTTGGCCTTGAAGCCAATAAATGCCCCATGAAGCTACGAACGGCTGGTTGGGTGTCCTTAGCCACTTGGCACCTCTCACAGGCCCGACACCATTGTGCGACTGCAGAGGACATACCTGGCCAGTAGCACCGCCGTCGTAAAAGCTCCAGTGTTCTCTCCACGCCCTGGTGACCATGGTCTTGATGGACCTTGGTCAACACCTCTTCCCTTAAGGAAGCTGGCAAAATTAGCTGAAACACTACCTCAAGGCCATCAGGGCGGAAAGTCTGACGATATAAGACCCCGTCCTTTTCCATCAAGCGGTCCCACTGACGGAGCAATACCAAGGCGGGTTGTGAAGCCGCCCTCCGCTCCTCACCATTGGGACGACTTCCCTTCTGCCAGAAGACCAGGGCCTCTTTAATGACTGGATCGGCCTGTTGCAAGTCACTGAGGTCCGACAGAGTATATCCCGGCAAAGAAACAACAGCAGATTGAACTGCTTCCACTAGGACATGCTGCAAAGGGTCTGGGAGTAATGTACCAGGAACCACAGTTTCTAGGTCCTGTCTACCAACAGGATGTTGACGGGACAGGGCATCTGCATTTCTATTACTCCTCCCCGATCGATATTTTACTTCAAAATCAAAGGAGGCCAGCTGCGCTGCCCAGCGCTGCTCGGTAGCCCCAAGTTTCGCTGAGGACAAATGGCTAAGGGGATTGTTGTCCGTGAAGACGACGCATTTATGGCCCAACAGATACTCCCTGAATTTCTCGGTCATGGCCCACTTGAGTGCCAAAAACTCCAGCTTCATGGAGCTGTAGTTTTGCATATTGCGCTCAGTGGGCTTCAGACCTCGGCTGGCATAAGCCACTGGTCTAACCTTGCCAAACTGCTCCTGGGAGAGCACTGCCCCAAGTCCCCCGTGACTTGCATCGACCTCCAAAATGAACGGCAATGAGAAATCGGCATAAGCGAGCACTGGTGCTGTAACAAGTTTGACCTTAAGTGCCTCGAAATTACACTGACATTGCTCCGTCCAATGTCCTCCCATAGAAAGTTCTGCTCTTCTCTTTAACTTGGTGCCCCCTAGTTGAGCTACCAGCCTATGCAGAGGGGCCGCCAGCTTGGCAAACCCCTCTACAAAACGGCGGTAATAGCTAGCAAAACCGAGGAACGACCGCAACTCTGGTATAGTAGTAGGGGGTGGCCAGTTTGCCACCACCTGCACCTTACTGGGGTCTGTGGAGACGCCTTTGTCCGAAATGACATGGCCCAAGTAGCGCACTTCCTGTTGGAAGAACGCACATTTGCTGAGCTTGGCCTTTAGGCCCTGTTGCTGAAGCCTCCCCAGCACTACCTCCAACCTCTCCAGATGCTGTTCAACCGTGGATGAGAAAACCACAATATCATCAAGATACAAGAGCAACGATTGGCACTGTTGGTCACCAAATATACGTTGCATCAGTCTCTGGAAAGTGCTTAGAGCATTGCACAACCCAAACGGCATACGGTTCCATTCGAAAAGACCAAATGGAGTACAGAATGCCGTCTTGGGTCGGTCCGCCTCAGACACAGGGACCTGATTATAGCCGCTGGCCAAATCCAACGTCGAAAACCAGCGGGCACCCGTCAAGGCGTCCAGGGACTCCTCAATACGAGGAAGAGGAAATGCATCTTTTCTCGTTTTGTTATTGAGTTGTCTGTAATCAACGCACATACGCATGCTTCCGTCCTTTTTCTTCACTAACACAATGGGACTAGCATAAGGACTGCTGCTCTCCCGAATTACCTGTGCTTCCAAAAGTTGGTTAATGTGATCTTTAACTAACTCATACTCAGAAGGAGGGATACGCCTATGGCGTTGCCGAACAGGGACTTCATCCAAAAGCGGAATATCATGGGCAATCAGATCTGTACAACCTAAGTCACCATCATGGGAGGCAAAGACAGAGATATATTCCTGTAAAAAGGACCGAACCCTACCCTGCTCTTCCACCGGTAATGACGACAAGTCCATTATCTCAATCTGGTCTCGCACCCCAGAAGAAACAGCTTGGGACCTCACTGTGGCAACCACAGATTGCACCTCGGTGACCCCTGTAGGCAAGCTGACCACACGAACCTTATCAAGGGTGCCTACTACAGTACGCGGATACAGCACCACATCGATGGCCCCAACATTCACAATAGGGATATAAGCCGTACCTCCAGCCACCTGAACCAGGGCCGGAGAGGCCAACAGTCCAGCCGGTAATCCAGAATCCAGGGGCTCAAACAGTACCGGACAACCAGAGTACTGCCCTGAACAGGTCGCAGCGATGATCTTCATCGTGCCACCAGGGATGCGGCAGGACTTACTACCTCGAATCTTCACCCTACCTGGAACATCCTGAGGGGCCTGCTCGCTGGCCTGGTGACACCGCTGCAATGCCTTCACCACAGGTTCAGGAGCCCCGGATACCGAGGGTAGATCGAACAAGGCCAACCCATACTGGCCGAACAGCTCTCTGTAGCACCTACGGATGATATTCATCCCCATCACACCAGGGACATGGAGTGGCATATCACCGGCGGGATCTTTAACCACCAACACCCCGCACCTTGTCATTAACTTACTGCAAAGTTTAACATCCAACTCCAAGTAGCCGATATAAGGGATGGCCAACCCATTGGCTGCCCGGAGCTGCAGCCAATGACACGACTGAAGTCTCTCTCCACCCCACGGCTCAAAATGCTGAAGAAAAAAACTCTCTGTAACTGTAGACACCATAGATCCAGTGTCCACCAGACAGGGGACCTCAACCCCTCCCATCATTACGTTCAAATATGGACAAGAAGAAATCAGAGGACCTCTTTCCAAAACACTTGGAATAACTTCCGAGCCCATGACTGCCCCCCCCGAGTTGTGACTCTGCAACTCGGCGGGCGCTAGTTTTCCGAAGACGGGAAATGACGCAATTGCCTACTGGACTGTTGGGAGGCGGGCAAAACAGGTGGAGCATTAGGTGGAGCACGTATCCCCTCACACTCCCTGGCAAAATGACCCGGCTGCTGACAGCGCCGACATATAACAGGGCCTTTATAAAATGGCCGGTTGCGCGGCTGGGAATTCTGTAAGAGGGAAATGCTTTGAGTAAGCTGGTTCAACTGCTCTTGCTGTAACTTCAACATTTCTCTCATCTCACTCCACTCAGACTCTGGAATAGTGGTACTCAAACCCTGAGGACCACACCGGACTCCAAACTGCATGCCCAAGGCAGAGGGGACAGAATGACTTCGACCCCTAGCACCCCCAGGCGACCCCTCACGCTCCCAACGGATGGCCTCGCCCCTAACCTCGAGCAAGGTTGCAGTTGGCTCCCGACGCACCAACTGTTTTAACTCGCGGCGAAGAGCACCTTCAAGCACGTGCTCCACAAACTGGTCGCGCAACAATACTTCGGAATTTGGCATGCCATTGGGGGCACTCTGTTCTACGGACGCCATAAGACTCAACAGGGCAAGTGAAAACTCTTGCAGTGTCTCTCCTTCCTGCTGCCGTCTAGAAAAGAAAGCTTCCTGAAGTGCTACATAGGACTCATAACAGCCGTACATCTCCTTTAATGCTGCTATAATTTTGGCTGGGTCACCTCGCTCTGTACTAGAGCGATGCCTTATTTCTTCACGCGCTTCCCCCTCCAAATGGTCAAACAAAAAAAAGGCCTGATCGGAAACAGACAGGTGGCGGGCCCTCATGCAGGCCTGCACCTCATCAAGCCACTCTGAGAGCCCTATACCCGATCTACCCCGGAACGTGGGACATTTTCTATCTCGAGGTACAACGATCAGTCGCTCAGTTACAGGGGCATTAGCCATGGCATTAGTAGGAGCCGCCAAGCTGGGACCTGAAGCGTTAAAATTCTGCTCCTGGCGCATCCTCTCATTATCCGCTTTTAGCTGTGCCACTAACTCCCTTAACTCCTGTAACTCCTCACCCATAACTAAGCTCTACTGAAACAATGGAGCCGAAAAGGAAAACAGCAGTTCGTCAAAAGCCAGCTGCTGTTTTGTCTCTAAATAAAAAAAACACAAAAAAAACAAAAACAAGGTTAAACACAATAACACCAAACAAATACAATAAAACAGGAACATACGTCTATGGCTTTCAGAAATGCACAACCCTGCCGACTACGCCAGATTGTGGCGGGGTGCGACTAAATATACTGACTACGCCACCCAGGGAGTTTCACCCCAGGAAATAGAATGAAATTAGTTGGATAATTAAACCTCCCAGTTTACCAAAGCACACAGGTTTAATTCATGCATGAAGCCAGAGACGTATTTCCAGTAAAAAACAACAATAATTTTATTTAAATCATTAAAATGAACATGAAATATAAAGTGCCATTCACACTAATTAACAAAAATAACGGAAAGGGGGAGTGCTGAGGCCTTACCAGTGGAGGAAACCGGGTCAAGGGTTTTGGTAGCTCTGGGGTTAAGGATTCCCTGATCACACACACACACACACACACACCACCAAACTCAAAATACACCAAAAGAGGGAAAAACAGCACACAGGAGGAGACACCACCACCGAGGACAACGGCACCACCACTTCCGGCACTCAGCACTAAAGGAAAAACATTCAATTAATAAAGGCCAAAAAAAAATATAAAACAAACAAAACATCAATCAATGAGAAACACAAAAGAAAAAGAAAACAAATCTTATTTCTAAACCCGAAGGGAAAAAAAAGATATAAGGCTAGTATAAACTAATCAAACATCACCTAATCATAACCAAACACAAAAACCTTGCGCACACATCAATGAACACAGTGAGATACAAACGGGTTAATACAGACGCCCAGTTGCGCGTCGAGTCCCGCGCTGTAAGTGCGTTGAGGCGTTCAAAACCCGGAGGGAGCCAATAGAGCTTTCCCCATTAACAGTTGTTAAACACAAATCCAACTGAATTGATTTAAAGCAAATCACTCCGTCGAGACAAAACAGCAGCGTGGCGAGAAAGGGACTCGTGCAGATACCGGCGCCAACAAGCGCTTCACCGTCCTGACATACAAAAACAAACTACACTCAATAACAGTGCACGATTAAACATACACATAATGCCGACTGGCATACATACCCGTCAGGGAGCTGCACATCTATAGGCTATATACCCCAATTGTGTCGTTAGTACAGCTACGCGAAGCCTACAATACAACGGCCCATTACTTTAAACTCAGTCTTGCAAATAATTAAAGAGGAAACAGATTCAACCTACCAGTAGCACAATGCAACCCGGTTCCGTCACAGGAAAGATCGGGTTTAATGACAGAAGAAACACTGCAAAAGACATTGCACACTGTAATGCCCGTCGCAACACTAACTAGGTTAAAAGTTAGCCACGCTATATTACCTGTCCGATAACCATGACGGCACCACGAATGCGAGAGGACCCACAGCGGAAGTACGCCTCGAACAACAAGACCGTAGTATCACGAGTGCTCACCCTCTGCCCATATAGCATGCAGCTACGTCCTGATTGGTCCAAAGGGTGTGATTGACACCACTACAATCAGTCTGCTACACATACATGATTTTATTAATATTTTATTCATATTTAAAGGTTACTTTTATATTTTGGAGCAGCTAACCCAACTCCTACCCTAAACCTACCCACTCCTAAACAATATAAAACCAGGGACGGACTGGGGCTAAAAAACAGCCCTGGACTTTCTCCCAAATAGGCCCATCATCCGGCCATTCGCCGCTAGCCGTGCGCAACAGAAACTAGCAAGGATGTACTATGCCACAATACTGTCAGACTATCAGACAAGGTATTCACAACAAGTGACATCTCAAAACCTATGGCTAGGCCCTATTAATTTTGTCTGTGAAGCTTTCACAAACAACCACCAGGTCTTTGCCAATTCCACAATAATAAACACAAATATGAAAGACAAGGAAAAACTGCACTCTGATGGAAGACAGACAGAAAGTGCAAGCTAGGATTTTTTGGTTAAACAAAAATATAGTTAAACATAAAATATAATTATATAAAAATATATATATAATTATTTAGCCCCCTTCCTTGTATGTTAGCACGTTTAGAGTGGTAGCAATGCATGCCTGATGTTTTCCCATTTAATTCAATACCTTAGTCTTCATTCCACCAGAAAATGTGAGCTCACTGCAACCTCTCATATACAACAAAGTGAATGAAAGAAATTAAAACCAATGCAATACGATGATGAATGTCCAAAAGATGACACACAAAAGATTAGTGTGTGTGTGTGTGTGTGTGTGTGTGTGTGTGTGTGTGTGTGTGTGTGTGTGTGTGTGTGTGTGTGTGTGTGAGAGAGTGAGAGAGAGTGAGAGAGAGAGAGAGAGAGAGAGAGAGAGAGTTACAGTTTGACAAAAGCACAATGTTTTGTACACAAATATAAGCAAACACTTTGCAGTTTGAATGATGTCCTGTATGAACAAAATGACGGAGTATGTATTAATTGTTTTTGTTTCCACTGTTCGATCGCTCGGGGCCTCTCTCTCTCTCTCTCTCTCTCTCTCTCTCACACAGTTCCGCATAACATTAATTTTCGCGCAAGTTTTATTTATTTTTATATCGTGTATTCTCCGTGTAAATTCATGCACCGAGCCGTGACGCCCGCGCCAATTCGGTTAAAACGAGTACACATGTACCGTTCCACCCCATGCACACCCATGTTATAGCTAGCTGACTATGCAATTCGCTAAGATAGGGATAAAGGCAGCCTATTATAATGTGTCCTGCTACTACTGGCACTTACCAGGACCTCTTGCTGGTGTGAAGTTAACTCTGTCTGTCCCTCCGCATCATGACCAGGCTGTGGAAGCTCAGGCTCAGCTTCCACTAGCTGGTCCTCTACAGTCTCAGTCTGGCTAAGCGATGTAGTGCTGCTGGCAGTTGCACTGCAACCAAAAAGCTCTGTAAGCTTTTTACAATTCTTTCTCGACTCTTCTTTCTCAGTTTTTTTTTTTTTTGCACATATAAGTGATAGTGCCCCTGCTGTTGGCTGTTCATATTGCGTTATTAGATTCTCTCTTTTTTTTTTGCCGACGGCCGGATGACGGCCCTCGGTTGGACGGCCGTTCTGGACTTTTCCAGAACGCACAGATTGTCAATCCGTCCCTGTATAAAACACACAACAGGCAAATACAAGTACAGTCACAGGTATTTATTGCAAAAACTTACCAACAACAGTATAAAAGTATTAACTCATGTTGCATTCCAAGTCTTCTGAAGTCACACGATGTCTTCATGTAAAGAACAGAGTTGATCTTAATGTTTTAATCGCTGAGATGATGATCCCGTCGCTCCGTTAACGCACTCATTCATATCTCATTCAAATAATACACACGCCTCTTTAGCATGACGCATTCGGTCACAAGACACACGAGAACCGTTAGGCTTGTTCGGCTTCACCCAGCGATGCGCAGACCGATCGGCGGCTGACTTGAAGCAGTGCATGCCGGTGTCCTGACATTTCATCCTACCCGTCAGATTGTCCTACCAGAGCTTACTGCGCATGCCCACATCAATATTTTTTATTTTTATTTTTTATATTTACATTTTGGGTAGGTTTAGGGGTAGGTATGTATGTAGGTATGGATATTAATGAATATTAATAAAGCAAATCGCATTAATATGATTCTGGTAGCACAATCTGATAGTTAGCATTTTACATCCATATTTAATATTTGTTTATTTAAAATATTTACATAGTTTTAAGGGTAGGTTCAGGGAAGGGGTAGGTATGGATATTAATAAAGCCTCAAATCAGATGAATATGCTGGTAGCACAATCTGACAGGCAGCATTTTTTGCTGTCGAATTGTGCTACCTACTGTTTTAATGGGAGGTAGCAAAATCTGACAAGGTAGGACAAATCGACAGAACACCGGTTAGAAGTTTTGTCCGACTTGAGGCAGCGCCGACGCCACGTGACAGTGACGTATGTCAACAAAGTGCCGCGAGAGCGATTCGAGAGCAGATACAGCCGGTGCAGTTTCTCCAGAGCAGCTGCACGAGTCTGCACAGACTCTGATGACGACACAGCTGTTCCTCGATTGGCTGGATTCACCGCATGACAGCGATCACGTGTGTTTCGTGTTTATTCTGAAACCTTCAGCTCCACTAATGCGCACAAATCTGTTTTTTATAACAGTAAAATCTCCTTTCATGTAGTCGCGATGTTATATTAGGTGTGTTCGACATCGGCTGCGGCTGGATTCAACTGATCGGCGAGAGTAGCCGCGTGCAGGCGGGGAGGAGCTGCAAACGGAGCCGTGAAGTCGGACACTTTCTGCTTCCCGTAGTGACGCTCGCGCTGTGTTTGCATACTTTATCAGCTGAAGTTAAATAAATGCAATATTTGGCAATGCACAGATGTTTCAGAGACATTATTGTCATATAATACTTTATGTACTGCTTAATACAGCGTGTGTTTGTACAAGAATAAAGTTCAACATATAAGCCTACACTATCAATGAAGTGGGGTCTATGTTTTTAATCAGTTTTATTTTGATAAACATGACAATATAACATCGCGACTACATGAAAGGAGGTTTTACTGTTATAAAAAACAGATTTGTGCGCATTATTGGAGCTGAAGGTTTCAGAATAAACACGAAACACACGTGATCGCTGTCATGCGGTGAATCCAGCCAATCGAGGAACAGCTGTGTCGTCATCAGAGTCCGTGTAGCCTCCTGCAGCTGCTCTGTAGAAACTGCACCGGCTGTATCAGCCGACTGCTCTCGAATCGCTCTCGCGGTACTTTGTTGACATACGTCACTGTCACGTGGCGTCGGCGCTGCCTCAAGTCGGACAAAATTTCTAACCGGCATGCACTGCTTCAAGTCAGCCGCCGATCGGTCTGCGCATCGCTGGGTGAAGTCGAACAAGCCTATAGTCATGTTTATCAAAATAAAACTGATTGAAAACGTAAACCCCACTTCATTGATAGTGTAGGCTTATATGTTGAACTTTATTATTGTACAAACACACACTGTATTAAGCAGTACATAAAGTATTACATGACAATAATGTCTCTGAAACATCTGTGTATTGCCAAATATTGCATTTATTTCACTTTAGCTGATAAAGTATGCAAACACTGCGCGAGCGTCACTACGGGAAGCAGAAAGTGTCCGACTTCACGTCTCCGTTTGCAGCTCCTCCCCGTCTGCACGCGGCTACTCTCGCCGATCAGTTGAATCCGGCCGCAGCCGATGTCGAATTCCAATGTGATTTCCTCAGATTCAGATGGTACACAGAGCTCCCTGTGGAGCCCTGAGCTGAAGCAGAGATTCAGTCCTGTGTGTGTGTGTGTGTGTGCGTGTGCATGTGTTTTATTGTCCATACCCTCAGGGAACACACATCAAGCCTCTGGCTTTAACAGCATATGCGTCTGTGTGTTTGTGGCGTGATTTCACCTTCGGGCTGGAACAGTGTGAAGTTGTATTTGCACTGTTGTTTTTTAAGAGCAGTAACCTCAGGAGATATTCTGGCATGGGTAGATATCATCCAGATCCAGCCAACACTATACTGACAGCTCTCTCTGTGTGTGTGTGTGTGTGTGTGTGTGTCCGTCCTATATTTATAGAAAGCAGACATATAGAAATAGACTTACCATGACAAAGGTCACAGCCACATAAAACGCAAAGCTGGTTCACTGTTTGTATGCATATACAGTATATATACAGTGGGGAGAAAGTATTTGGTACACTGCCGATTTTGCAGGTTTGCCCACTTACAAAGCATCTAGAAGTCTGTTATTTTTATCATAGGTCCTCGGAGTGATGGAATTTACTAATTGCCATATCAACATTATTTAGAGAAAAAATAGCGCCAAAAATAAAATAATCGTGGGAAAATATTACTGAACATTTATTTAACCATAGCAAAAGTGAATTTCTTACTTAAGTTTATTTTTCATCTCTGTTTTTTGTGTTTATTTAAAATAAGACAAATCTAATATTATTTTAATATTATATATTTAACAGTTGAGCTAGTTATTTAATGCTGATCTAACCAGCAGAATACACAAACCGCGGTTTAAATCCCAGTTGTGCAGGTGGGGTACGTTGTAACACTCGTTACAATGAGCCCCTATTAGAACTACGATATTATATTATACTTTTATGAATTCTTTTGAGAAACCATGAGAAAAGGGTGAATAAAGACTGAGTCAATGTTCAGAAATGATTCATTATTATTGTTGTTTTGAACTATGCAGTATAACTGTATTTAGCGATGTGTTTGTTGTCAAACTCAAAAATGTGTATATTTTTAATTATTTAAAAAAGCCATTATTTTATATGAAAACTGGCAAACTTCAGACGGGCCTGGACATGTGCTGGCTTGAGCAGGGGGACCTACAGGGGTCTACAATTTTATCCCTGATGTCCTTACACAGCTCTCTGTCTTGGCCATTGTGGAGAGGTTGGAGTCTGTTTGATTGAGTGTGTGGACAGGTGTCTTTTATACAGGTAACGAGTTCAAACAGGTGCAGTTAATACAGGTAATGAGTGGAGAACAGGAGGGCTTCATAAAGAAAAACGAACAGGTCTGTGAGAGCCGTAATTCTTACTGGTTGGTGATCACATACATATGTCATGCAATAAAATGCAAATTAATTATTTAAAAATCATATAATGTGATTTTCTGGATTTTTGTTTTAGATTCCGTCTCTCATAGTTGAAGTGTAACTATGATACAAATTACAGACCATGCTTTGTAAGTAGGAAAACCTGCAAAATCAGCAGTGTATCAAATACTTGTTCTCCCCACTATATATATATATATATATATATATATATATATATATATATATATATATATATATATATATATTTAATAGGTAAGTGTGTACAGTAGTCAGTGGTCATTATTGGTTTATTTCTTTGGTTTATTATTGGTTTATTTTCCAATAATGATCGGTTGACTGTACATTTATGATAGGTACTGGTAATAGTAAATATCATGACCCTTTTTTGAGTGTCAATATCTTGAAATCTTTTAAACCATTTCTTAACTCAATATGACTGAAAGATCAAGAAACACTCAACATGTTCCTTATATCTTTCCCAATTCTGTCGTTGAATTCAGATCTCCTGGTGGTTTTAATGATTCTCGATTCCGTGCAGCATGAAGAAACTCTCTCTACATCTTCAGCTGCTGCAGGAAAACTTTCCCTTCCTTCCCATCGCTACTGTAAACCTCACTGCGGAAACCATTCACTTCTAACACATAGCTTTCAATTTCAATCTCTCTTTTATGCATGTTTCGCTCCTATTTTATGTTTGATAAAGTGCCCTGGGCTCTGTTATGAGCAGGTTTAATAGAACTGATCTGTTTTAAATGTGTCTTCAAGCAGTCAGTAGGAAAGCCTGTAATCGTGCATTACTTACACTCTATTATCTTATAAACTCGCAGCTTGAACTCACTTTGTCTGCCTGTAAAGCAGCAGGAGCCTGATTTCTAGTTTACACTGCCACCTAATGGATGCATACAACAATCATACATATATTATTTTTTATACATAGTTATTTTATTTCACACACACAAGCATGCAAGCAAGCACGCACGCACGCACGTCAAAACACACACAGACACTGATCAGGCATAACATTAGGACCACTGACAGGTTAAGTGAATAACACTGATTATCTCTTCATTACGGCACCTGTTAGTGGGTGGGATATTAGGCAGCAAGTGCATATTTTGTCCTCAAAGTTTGTGTTAGAAGCAGAAAAAATGGGCAAGCAAAAGGATCTGAGCGAGTTTGACAAGGGCCACCCTTACGAAACAAAAATATATTGCAATACATTAGAAAATATATTTCAATGTATCAGAAACTTCATATATTTGAAAATATATAGCAATATATGGATTGACAACCTATTGCTACATATTGATTAATATATTAAAATACATTGATATACAAACAAAACTGTATTACATTATTGCATGTATGTTTATTGAAAAAAGTAGGCCTATTTTTTTTTTATGAGTTAAGCAAGCTCATGCATAGGTTTACAGAGAGGTTGATTAACAATAGTCCAAATCAAATTTTGCATCACATTCATTATATTTTACCTTATATAGCCATATGGATGGACCATATATGGCTATGTATTGATTGTAAAACGGAAATGAGAGTATTATAAATTAAATTATCATTAACAGCAGCAATTACAACATTTTTTTTTTTTTGAGTCCACTTTTTATTCCCCCACATGACATTTTATCCTCAACATTTTATTCCTCCACATGACATTTCATCATCAACATGACATTTCAGTCCTCCACACTGTTCTCAGGTCACTGTCCATTCAGTGCAACAAACTGCAATAATCTGACAACAAGGCTGAGTGAGACACAAGTATAAATAAACGACATCAGCTGTGTCTCATTTCGGAAGGCTGCATCCTCCGGAGGTCGCATTTGAAGGCTGCATGCGTCTGAAGTGAACTATATTGCTGTCTTATTCAATCTATTATATTTTAAAATATATGGCAGACATTGTACATTAGATTATTTCATATTTACCATGTATATAATATGATAGGCTAATTATATATAATATATTATGTAATATAAATCAATATATTTAAGACCTATGTTCCCATATAAATCTGATTATATTATTTTGTACATTGAGGTTTATCACATAATTTTATATATATATATATATATATATATATATATATATATATATATATATATATATATATATATATATATATATATATATATATATATATAATTATAGTGGCTCTTTCAATATATAATTTCATTTAATGAGGGATATATTTCAATATACATATATTAAATAGTATATGTATTTATTCAATATATGAAAACGGCAATAATTGCAGTATTGTCCCATATATTGCAATATATAGCTTACATATATATTATATAATATATCATATGATATATTACTATGTAAATCTCATAATATATGGAGACATGAAATATATTGTCACGTAATATATTGAGAAATATATTTTTGTTGCTTAAGGGCAAATTGTGATGGCTAGACAACTGGGTCAGAGGGTCTCCAAAACTGCACCTCTTGTGAGGTGTTACCGGTCTGCAGTGGTCAGTATCTATCTATCAAAAGTGCTCCAAGGAAGGAACAGTGGTGAACCGGTGACAGGGTCATGAGCATCCAAGGCTCATTGATGCACGTGAGGAGCAAGGCTGGCCTGTGGTCCGATCAAACAGACAAGCTACTGTAGCTCAAATTGCTGAAGAAGTTAATGCTGGTTCTGATCGAAAGGTGTCAGAATACGGAGACCATCACAGTTTGTTACGTATGGGACCCCATAGCCACAGACCAATCAGGGTGCCCATCCTGACCCCTGTCCACTGACAACGCCATCTATGTGCTGCCTCATGAGTGCCTCACCTGACTAATTACACCTGGAAATTTTATAAAAAATTGTAGCCTAACGAAATAATTATCATTTAGGCTCATTCTATCTGACCAATTAGAGGCAACCTTCAGGCCACCTGCCACGCCCACACAGTGCTCCTCCTATGATACTTCAGAGATGCACTGTTCAGGAAGGCACATGAGTCAGGGAGACAAAGGCCAAAATAAACATTTCACACTGACTGGATTACGATAGAAATTAACATTTATGTACTGAATCCATCATGTCTTCCGTAAGTACATGCTTTAACATCCCTTAATTTATTGTAAGGTCTGTCTGACGATAAGCTTTCACAAGAGGACGCCATAAGTGCCTCGCAAGTGCTGCATTTTTTCAAATCTGCATTTTTTTTTGTAAATTAAGTTTCGTTTGATTGTTCTGTAATTGGGATTTACATATAAAGTGTGATTGTATATGCTGTTGTTTGAATGTGTTTTGTTGGTTAAAATTCGCTGCAGTTTGTTGTTGCCGTTGAAATGGCAGCCTGTGATACCTGCGTCTGCCGCTGGGTGGCAGCGGTGTGCTCTTGTTCGGCTCTCTGTGTGATTAACTGTGATGTTCCTTTTTAAATACTAGACTAGAGGGTGGAAATTGTGTCTTTATTTTCAATGACAGGCCAATTAAAACCTGAAATCTGTTTGACAGGACAGGCTAATTAAATGTGTCTCTTGACATTGCTGTTCATCTGTAGATCTATAGTGCTGTTAAAACATTAATTTCACCCTTTTTGCCTTGACAATTGATTAATTTAAAGGGATAGTTCACCCCAAAAAATGAAAATTCTGTCATAATTTACTCAGCATCAAGTTGTTCCAAATCTGTATTGAGTTTGTACTGTTTCTTTCTTCTGTTGAACACAAAAGATGATATTTTGAAGAATGTTGGTAAACTGACAGTTAATGCTAGCCATTGATTTATAATATGGAAGTCAATGGCTATCGTAGACATTCAAATAATATTGCATGTCATTCTTCATGATTTGTGAATTCAAGTAACGGAGTTGGACACTTAGAAGACTGAAACCAGTGTCATCTCGTCCTCCTTGATTTGTGAATTTTTTTCACAGCAAAGCCCTTGTCCGTAAACCCCTTGGTAAGTCCGCTATAGCCAGGAATGTGAAAAATAGACTATTTAGACTACTAGACCATACTAGACTCAAATAAACTATTCGTAATTTGTGAAATATTTCACAGTACAGTTTTGGACAGTTAGCCCTTTCCTGAGTCCTTAACTTAACCATTCTGATTTGTAAAATATTTCTGTTACGATCCTCTGTATCTGTTTTGTTTGGGTTATTTGTTTTGCTGTGTGTAGGGATCTCATTGGAGGGGGCTGTCATTGGATGAGCCTGATTGGCGGATCTACTGATGTGTGGCCTTGTGGCGTGAAGAGCTCCAAATACCTCCTCCCGTCGAAAGATCCCAAAACCTTCAGTTGATCATGTTCGCTTGATTATGATGATTTAATTAGGTACATTTTTATGTTTTAAGAGCGTAGGGGTGTCCTGACATTTATTTTTTTACATTGTTTGTGATTTTTTTATTTGCAGGGAGATCGGGAAGTTTCTTTGTAATTTTGTTTTGTCTCTGATTAGGTAATTTATACAAGTTTTATTTATAAGTCTATTTTGTTTATTATGTTGGCCTTGGGGCACCCTGAAGCCATTGCTCCTTAATTTAATTACTTTTTCCACCTTAATAAATTATACTTTTTGTGTAATTTAGAATTGTGTCTTTGGTGATCTGTCGGCTGGGGCTGGTTTCCTTTTCACCAACTAGAAAAGTTCAGGTCAACCTCGTCTTTACAGAGCGGGTCATAACACTTTCACAGCACAGTTTTAGTCAGTTAACCCTTCCCGGTTATTGGGCACAAAAATATTCTTGTCGCTTCATAACATTAAAGGATTACTTCAGCGATTTAGCATTAAGCTTTGTATCAGTAGAAATCCGGTATGATCCTGTGACTTGTGGATTCTTGAAAACACAACAAAACGGTACAATGACAAACTCACATAGGCGCATTTCGCTTTGAAACCAAATCCTCCACGATCATCTGGTCTATCAGCTACTCACTCTCTGATGAATGAAATCTGACTCCTGCTGCATTTGTGCTGCGACACTCATTCGGCTCGTGCTGTATTGAGCAGACACGTTCAGTTGGCATATGAGCCAAATATACATTTTTTTTGTCTTTTCTCAGTCTAGAAGGCACCAACTTCTAAAATAATTTCACATTTCTACTACATAAATGACCCAATTTAAATACACCTTCATCTTTCCAGCTGTGAAGTACCCCTTTAAGATTGAACCACTGTAGTCACATGGACTATTTTAATTATGGCTTTAGTACCTGTGGTACTAAAGTGCCTGTGGTACTAAAGTGGTAATTAAATTGCTGTTTATGGATGGTTCAGCAACCTCTCGGAATTCATCAAAAATATCTTCATTTGTGTTCTGAAGATGAACAAAGGTCTTGGAAAATTTGGAGTCCATAACATCACTGTTCTGATTTTTTTAAAGGTTTCACATTACAGTTCTCTTTCATTATCTCGTGTTCGAGATCCACCTATGGGAAGGGCATCTGTACCTGACCTCTGCAGAAGCATCCAATTGCACAAAGTCTGACAAGATAGGCAGGAGCGCGCAGCCAATGCCCGGTAAGGCCATATATAGCCTGCATGCGCTACTGTACATCAGTTGACATTCGCTTCTCGCAATCTCTGCACTGACACAGTTTGGTCGAATTTGCGCCGCTCACTTATTGTCTGCAGGAGGAAATCTCTTCAGATCAGCCTCCGCCAGGTGTGACAGTTTCTATTCTGCCAGTTTCTCTGTGTCTGCTCTCAGAGCCGCTCGCACTCTCACTCATCTTTCCTGTTCCACCACTGAGTTTTTCGCCGGTATGTCACTCTCTATCCCTGCTTCTTCCGGCAATAGCTCATCACAGGCCTGCCTGGCTGCCTGTGGTGCTCTTATCAGCGCTAAGGAGCTCCGCCCATTCTGCGTGATTTGCTTGGGCCTCAAGCACATGCAAGAAGCCATAGAGAATCTGGAGAACTGCAGTCACTGCCTAGTGCTGCCTAAGAAACTCCTGCGACGCCGCCTTAAAGTTGCTGCTACCCAGTGTGGCAAGCTCGACTTTTCGGACTCAGATGTGGGACACGGTGATGACAGCGCACTACCGGGGACCTCCCGGGACACGACTGCTCTTGTTTGGGCTAACCAGCCCAATCCTGAGTTCCCCGAAGAGGACATCTTCGCAGGCAACCCCCCACTCGCCGACGATCTGGCCGGGTCCGGTGATGACAACGACGCAGGCCTTCTCAGGGTCTCAGAGGACGAGGAGGCCATTCCGCCCTCTGGTATTCCCCAGGCTAGTGCCTTGAGCGCCTTGCCTCAATCCATCCATGGCGCAGAGTGCTGCTGCATGCCTTTCTTCCCCTGTGCCTGATAATTCCCACACTGGCCAGGGTGAGAGAGGGGTGCCTGTCTCTCATTCTGATAGCACCCAGGTGGCCTAAAGCACCATGGCTGGTGGAGATAATCCCTCTGTTACATGCCGAGCCATGACGCCTTCCCCTCCGAACCGACCTATTGTCTCAAGCGAACGGGGAGATTTATCACCCACACCTGGACAGAGTAGCTCTCTGGGCTCATGAGAGGACGAACCTGAGCGCATTAGGGCTTCTCCCGTGCGTGGTGGCTACTATACAGAATGCCAGGGCTGTTTCTACACGGTCCTTATATGGCTGTAAGTGGCAAGTGTTCGATGAGTGGTGTGATGGGCGGGGTTTCACTTCATTTCAGTGCTCAGTTTCTGATATTTTGTGTTTCCTCCAAGACCTTATGGATAGGGGCAGGTCTTTAGGTCTATCTGGTAGCCATCTCTGCTTGTCATGTGGGTTTTGAGGGTTCAACGTTTGGGCAGCATTCTCTAATCTGCAGATTTATGAAGGGTGCCCGTCGCTCATTGCCAGTCATTAGAAGAACAATCCCTGAATGGGACATTTCCATGGTGCTGGAAGCTCTGTCTCAATTCCCTTTTGAGTCTCTGGGGAATATTTCCCTAAAGTTGCTGTCCTTCAAGACAGCCTTGCTCTTGGCATTGGCATCAGCCAAACGTGTCAGTGAGTTACATGCACTTTCGGTCCACCCCTTGTGCATTAAATTCTCTCTGGGTGGAGATAAGGTTTTCCTTAAGCTTAAGCCAGCCTTCATGCCGAAATGTTTCCCTGCGTTCACATCAGAGGTGTTAGAGCTGTCTGCTTTTCACCCTCCGCCCTTTTCCTCCACGGAGGATCAAAGGTTGAATGCCCTGTGTTCGGTCCTTGCGTTACAGACGTATTTGGCTAGGACCAGTGCGTTCGGGAAGAGTGACCAACTCATTGTTTCATGGGCTCCTCCCCACAAATGGGATCCTCTGTCTAAGCAACGCCTTTAACACTGGCTTGTGGACGCTATAGTTTTGGCTTATGAATCAAAGAGAGTACAACCCCCAGGGGACATCAGAGCTCATTCCACGAGGGGCTTAGCCACCTCTTGGGCTCTGTTCAGGGAAGTATCACTGCATGATCTCTGCTCTGCTGCCAGTTGGGCTTCTCCCCATACGTTTGTGCGTTACTATAGGCTGGATGTCACCAGAACCTCGGTAGCACATTCGGTTTTGGGGGTGGGGTCTTCCTAACCCTGCCTTTTTTGTGTGTGCCACACGTTTCATGCCCTGCTTGTACACCACAGTTACGTGTGTGCGTCGGGTTCATGATTATGAGACGTGTCAAGCACCGCCCCTCGGGGTGACTGTCTTGTTCTGGCTGACAGGACCTCACTGTGAGTGGATTGGGCAATCGGGGAGCTGTCCATGTCTCTCCCATAGGTGGATCTCGAACACGAGATGATGAAAGAGAACAATAGGTTACTGTCGTAACCCTGGTTCTCTTTCATCATCTTGTGTTCGAGATCCACCAGCTTTTCCCTGCTTGCCGCACAAGAAGCGAATATACTTACTGATGTACAGTAACGCATGCAGGCTATACATGTCCGCAGGTAAGGGGTGGGGCCTTACCGGGCATTGGCTGCGCGCTCCTGCCTGTCTTGTCAGACTTGGTGCAATTGGGTGATTCTGCAGAGGTCAGGTACGGATGCCCTTCCCATAGGTGGATCTCTCCACTCAATGTTTCAGAGAACCGGGGTTACGACAGTAACCTATTGTTTTGATGAGTTAGCCCTTGCCTAAATGCCTTAAACATTCTGATTTGTGAAAAATCCCAAATTTCACAAATAGTCTATTTGAGCCTTGTATGACCCGACTAGATGACCATTTTAACTTATGGCTCTTTTCCACTGCACGGTACGGCTCAGTATGGTTCGGTATGGTTCGCTTTGGCGCTTTTTCCACTGCATGGTACGGCTCGGTACAGCTCGCTTAAACAGTACCACCTCGGTTGGGGTTCCAAGCGTGCAGTACCGATACTAAAATGTGACGTGTAAACACTGCAGATCACTGATTGGTCAGAGAGTATCGTCACCACTAGCGTCATTGGATTTGCGACACCAACCTGCTAGCAGTAACAGCCAGGCAGTATCGTTGGCACGACTTGAGAGGAAAACTTGTTTAAAAAAACTAAAAATATGGCTGAATCTTGGTCGGTAGATGAGGTGCAGACGTTCCTCTCGTTGGTAGCCGAGGAGCGGATCCAGCGAGAGCTGGATGGGGCAACACGGAATGAGAGAGTTTTTCAGGAAGTCGCTAAGCTGT